>APFE030602354.1:154380-173113 GCA_000404065.3 Pinus taeda | reverse complement strand
TTATACATGCCGAAGCATCCAATACCATGGACCAAAAACCATCGTGTCCAAAAAACATGTGCGAAAATCATGCACAAAACCATAGGTGGGTCCGCCCAACCTAACATAGGGTCCAAAACCAAAATTTTCTGGAGCGCTGCCCCAGATCCCATAAAGTGGGGTTATGGGTACCCCTCAAACCCCCTGTTAACTATGTGGAAAGAATATAACACAACCCAACAACTTGCGATTTCAAATTTCATCAGATGCTTTAGACACAGCTATTGGAGCAGTCCTTGGGTAGGAAGAAGACAAAAAAACATATGCAATCTATTATATTAGCAAGAATTTGTCTCCTGTTAAGCTAAACTATACCATAACTGAAAAGAGTTTTTATCTATAATACATGTTGTAAATAAATTTAGGCATTATATCACTGAATATCCCGTTGTTTTATATACAGATCACTCTGCCATAAAATATTTAGCAAATAAACCTATTACAAATGGTAGAGGAACAAGATGGTTGATTTTATTGCAGGAATTTGACATCACAATAAAAGATCAACTTGGGAAAGAGAATCATGTAGCTAACTTTCTCTCACGAATGGCGAAGCCAGCGGATGCAGCAGTAGTCAAAGATCAATTCCCAGATGAACATTTGTTTGTTGTTACTGTCAAGACACCCTGGTATGCTGATGTTGCAAATTATTTAGCAGTAGGTAAATTACGAAAGCATCTAATCCCCGATGAATGAAAATAGATTGTGCAATGTAGTACCCGATTTTCTTGGATTGGGGGCTACCTATTTCATATAGGGGCAGATATGCACATCCAAAGATGCATACGCAAATATGAAATATTTGACATTTTGAAAGCTTGTCATGACGGACCATGTGGCGGACATTTTGCAGATCGTAGGACTGGTCACAAGGTTTTGCAAACAGGTTATTACTGGCCCATAATCTTTAAATACACTAAGAAATTTCTTTAGGCCTGTGACAGTTGCCAAAGAGCAGGACACCCTGGATAGTCAAGCAAAATGCCTTTAAACCCATAGTTAGTAATCAAACCATTTGAGCATTGGGCACTCGATTTTGTTGGTCCGATCAACCCATCATCAAATCGGAAAACATATATTCTAGTAGCAACAGAGTATGTTACCAAATGGGTTGAAGCAGAGGCACTTCCAAGAGCTACAAAGGACTCTGTGATTCATTTCTTGTTCCAAATATTTGTGTGATATGGCCTCCCAAGGGACATAATCACAGATGGAGGACCACAGTTTGTAGGTAATAAATCGCTGCAACATTAAAAAATTATCACATTCAGCATAAAATTACCACTCTGTATCACCCACAGGCAAATGACCAAGTAGAGATCACGAATAAAGTGATAGAGACAATATTGACAAAAACCGTTGCATCACACAGGTGTGATTGGGCTTCAAGATTGCCCGAAGCCTTGTGGGCATACTGAACAACGTGGAGAAACACCACCAACTATTCACCATATCATCTAGTATTTGGAAAAGAACCCATATTTCCAATAGAGTTCGAAATACAAACATTAAGAACAACACAGGAGATCGGTCTGAATTTAAGTGAAGCCCAGACTAATAGATTACAACAAATTAACGAGCTAGATGAAATTAGGCTCTTGGCTCTTCAACACACTACATTAATTCAACAACAGAGAGCAAAATGGCATGATGCCCTGATCAAAAAGAAAATCTTCCATGAAGGAGATTGGGCACTCCTATATGACTCCAGGTTTCAGGATTTTCCGGGAAAACTTTAGACTCGATGGCTTGGACTGTATGAAATCCAAAAAGTGCATGACAATGGCACCATTATTTTGACTACTATTGACGGATCTGGACATACCTTTAAAGTAAATGGCCATTGAGTGTGACTGTACCATAAACCGCTTACTCAGGAATCCTTTTACCAGTAGCTCCGTGAAGATTCTGATATGCAGATTATTGCTGAGGAAAATAATCCTTCCTTAGCATTGGTTCATTAATTAATTTCATTTTTCTTAAATTTTGTACATAAGGTTTTCTTTTTTGCTTGTATAAACTACTTTCTGTACAGATTTTTGCATTTTTTGCATTTTGATGTTCCTTTCCGAAGGAACAACATTTCCACCTTTTTGCTATTCCTTTCCAAAGGAACAATAGTTTTGCATTTTGTTGTTCCTTTCCGAAGGAACAACATTTCTGCCTTTTTGTTGTTCCTTTCCAAAGGAACATCACTTTTGCATTTCGCTGTTCCTTTCCGAAGGAACAACATTTCCGCTTTTTGTTGTTCCTTTCCGAAGGAACAACACTTTTGCATTTTGCTGTTTCTTTCCAAAGGAACAACATTTCCGTCTTTTTGTTGTTCCTTTCCGAAGGAACAACACTTTCGCATTTCGATGTTCCTTTCTGAAAGAACAACATTTCCGCCTTTTTGTTGTTCCTTTCCGAAGGAACAACACTTTTGCATTTTGTTGTTCCTTTCTGAAGGAACAACATTTCCACTTTTTTGCACTTTCATTTTTTTACTGTTCCTTTTTGAAGGAACAACACTTTCTCATTTTGTTGTTCCTTTCTGAAGAAACAACATTTCCGCATTTTTTTTGTTCCTTTCCGAAGGAACAACACTTTCATTTTTTTGTTGTTTATTTCCTAAGGAACAACACTTTCGTATTTTGCTGTTCATTTTCGAAGGAACAACATTTTCCCAATTTTGTTGTTCCTTTCCGAAGGAAAAACACTTTTGTTTTTATGCTGTTCCTTTCTGAAGGAACAACACTTTCGCATTTTGCTGTTCCTTTTCGAAGGAACAACACTTTCGCATTTTTCTATTCCTTTCTGAAGGGACAACATTTCCACATTTTTGATGTTCCTTTCCGAAGGAACAACACTTTTGTTTTTTTGTTGTTCCTTTTCGAAGGAACAACATTTCCGCATTTTTGCCATTCCTTTCCGAAGGAACAACACTTGAAAAGGAACCGCCCTACTTCACATTTTTTCCTTTCTACTATTCTTTCCGAAGGAACAGTGGTTTCGATTTTGGATGATCTTAGGTTGTTTCACCAAAGGAGTGGTATTTTATTTCACGCTTGCTTTATTTGTTGTTCCGTTTAAGGAACAATTGTTGTTCCTCTCAAGGAACAATAGTTTCGAGTGTAATTTTTTCTTTTTTCTTGTTGTTCCTCTTAAAGGAACCACGATTTTGCGTGCAAATGTTCTTTTGCTATCCCTCTTAAGGAACAACAGTTGTTCCATCTAAGGAGCAACACTTTTTGAATGATTTTTTTTGTTTTTCGTGTGTGTGTGTGTGTTTTATCATTTAGAGGATTTTTGCAAATGATGGTTCATTTAAGGCACAGGTATACATTTATGCAAGAACACAAAAACTAGAGGATACTGAAATTAGCAAACCAGAGAAAAATCGTTATCTTTAGAGAAATTGCTTTGAATCGATAAGAAAAAAGAGGAAATGATACAACTATTTATATCACCTTACTGTCTTTATTTTCACTAAAACCAATTTTATTGATTATTTTTATTATGTTGGTTCTTTCTTAAATCTTCATAATTCTCTTTGATCATTATTATTGAATAAGAATAAGGGCATGTTTTCCTCTATTGAGATGTTTAGACTTCTTCCACCATCCCTACTCTTAAGGAGTGTTGAACCATCCTCTGTATATAAATAGGAAAGCACTATACAAAAAAAAAGAGAAAAATATATATCTATATGATTACTAACATGATTTGTTAGATGAAGGATAGGGAGTCTCATCAAGAGCTAGCCTACCATGATCATAAAGAAGTAGTGAAGTAGCATTCCCACTATGGCCACCACACCAGGGATATGATCCAAGAGGCATATCAAAAAAATAAAAAAAGTCCTTGGAATAGGAGATATCATCACGAGCTGGCCTGCCCACCTTTCACTCCTTCCTCGTGAATGGCATTGTGATTCATCTAGTTACTAAGCCAGCACAATGGCCTCCACTCTGACATCACATAGAACTTTCCTAGGCATACATGAAGGATTATGGTTCCAAGGGTGAAACAAGAAACTCTTTCAAGGTTATGGACACCTGTGGGCATAAGAGCTCTGCTAATGGTATTGAAGTCATACTTTCATACACCAATAATCATTATAAACCCTTTTTCTTATATCTTTATATTGATTTCAAATGAAATTATGTTATATAACCCTTTTGAACCTCTTATACATGAAAAATCATTTATAAATCAATCATAATGGTTAAAGTGGATAATGACTGCATAAGAACTTTTACTTATGTCAGTTGTCCTCTCCTCTATTTTTCGCATCATTTCGTGGTATTTCCATATCTATTCATGATTTCCATCATAAGCCTTGATTTCAGTAATCCGCTGATTTTTGTAATCATGTCAAGGATATATATATCGTTCCTTTATTTTGCTGTACGACTACAGTCCAGCATGCCGCTCCTTTATTTGCCGGCCAAGGACGACCTATCACATTTCAGGGGGGCGCGGGGTACCTCTGTGTTTTTTCTCTGCAAAAATTAACAGTGTGCTAAAGCTTGAATAACTTGTTGTTCCATCGTCATTTCTGTGTTTTTTCTTTGTAAAAAAATTAACAGTGTGCTAAGCTTGAACAAAATGGGAGGCAGATCAATACGCAGCGAACTGTAGGTGTTAATAATCTCCGACACTGCACGTGAAATTTTAATGAGAGCAGGATGGATTGCCTACCTTAACCAACTACAATAGTCTAATGAGGGTGGCCATTGAATTTCTGCAGAATTTGCAGGAAGATCGTTCCATGGTGAGGGGGAGGCAAATAACAGTAATAGATGCGATAATTGCTGAAGTATCAAGACTGCCAGCTATTGGACCAGTATGGACCCAGAAAAAAGTGAGACTTCAATATGCTATAACCATCTTCCGAGATGAAGGATAGAGCCTTACTGTCAAAGGAAAAGGAGTCCTGCCTGCAACCCTAGGAGAACCTTGGGCAGAATTAGCCAGAATTGTGCAAAACTACATCACATGCGATGGCAGAAAAGATGTGGTAAGACCACACCATCTCAAATTGTTGGTTGTATTAAAACAAAAAATGTGCTGTAAATTTGCCCACATACTTAAATTCTTTATTGCATGATGCTGCTCAGAGCATAAGAAAATCTTGTCATGTAGAAATGGTAGTAAGTCATCACAGCTTAATTCGGCTAATAGTCAGTTACACTCTCGCTCAACAACAGATTATTTGGGAAGAATTGGTATTCTCAGTAGATGGGGGATTGGCCTTACCAGCCCCAAAACGAAAAAGAACTGCTAGCACATCAATTAGACCGTAGAAACGAAGACAGTCCACCAGATTGGGGAGAAGCAGGGAAATGTTGGGAAGTCCCAAAAAAAACAGTAGCCAATCATTAGAAATATATGACTCAGAGGATGAGTAACCCCCATAACTTGAAGGAGGGGAAAACGAAGAAGAAGAATTAGAGGAAAATACAAAAGAGGAACTGGAAGAGGAAACTGAGCACTCCGGCGAGGAAGAAGGGGACGAAGCAGAGCCACCCAACGAAAGACCATTACAAAACCCTCTGCAAGAAGACGAATTGGCCCAAATTTTGGTCAATATGGGTGAGTACATCCAGCCCCACAACCCACTCAACCTTGATATTGAGGCAGGACAATCACGGGAACACTCTGCTCATAGTAAGAGTGCATCTGAGGAGATGGATGATAAGGAAGAAGAAGAAAGGCAATCACAGGAACGCTCTGCTCACAGCAAGAGTGCATCTGAGGAGATGAATGACAAAGAAGTAGTAGAAGCAGAAATCACCTAGGAAATAGCAGATCAAATCAGGGTTTCCTCCCCTGAGAAATCTAATTGGGAGGACAAGAACACTGAAGAAGTGTTCCAAGTAGAAAACATAGAAATAAGCCAGGGCAAGGGTACAACCTTTGAAGAACAAAGCCCAGGCCCAAGAAAATAAACAACTGTTCCTTCGAAGAAAATGAATGAAATCAAAAGGCTGCGAAAGGAACAACAAAGGCTGCTGAATGTAGTTAAACAACTCAGATGACAAATAAGGGTCCTGAAAATGGGGATAATCTCAAAAGGAAACCCTGGAACAATGGATGTAGCCACCTAGATGAAACCCCATAAAATGAAGACCAAAAGTACTCAAACTAAACCCATTATCATTCAGGACCACAAGGAGCAACATGCGGTTGTTACAAACGCAGAGGCCCAAACAGAAGAAACACCAGTCTGTAATAAGGATGTCTAGACAGAGGCATTGTCCTCTAGCATCACGACCGACCAGACAGTTCATGAGAAGGAAACACAGACTATAGGAACCAGATGTCACAGGTAAATCTCTAGCCCAAAAACGTTTTGATGGACAATGATCCGAGGATAGTGAGACTTCAAAAGGATCTGGCACAGGCCCAACAAACAATAGAAAGGCTCACAAAAGAAGCTGTTCCTTAGGAGAAATATTAGAATTTATAACAACAAGTAAAGAACATCAATGCATTGGAGAGTGAGGCCTTCGATAGATGTCAGAGGTAGAGGAAAACGTTAAAAAGGTAACCAATAGACTAGACACAATTATGAGTCAAATGGATACTCTTTGTTCTCTGTATACTGATGTTCTAGCATGTAGGGCACCTGCCAAAAATTATGCTTTGTTTTTGATGGACAGGTACTTACAATTAAAAATTAAGGTTGTCAAGGCAGGGGTTCCTATAGAGTTAAAAACTATTGATGATTTTATAAACTGCTGTAAACATTATGGGGTGAAAGTCTAGCGATTTCTATGTGAGTTTTATTTGCATAATTTTGTATTGGACGGTGAAATGGAGGAGAACCCTAGCCCTTCTGTAGGTGATATCCAGCTTCAGGCATTCAACTCTTTTGTTGTTAACTAGATAAAATGGTTTAAAGCCCATAATACCTTTCAGGGACAGGAGAATGGGTTAGATCTGTGGGTAAGGGGTGAACCAAGAAACCCATTACAACTATGGGATAAGCATAGAAGCTTAATAAGAAAGAAGGGTGTGATCCAGACATTGGGACCCATTAACACAGCAGTTATCCAGCAAGGGGTAGAATATTTCCTATCCATCAAAGACCTTTCCATAGCTGCAACTAAACTCCGATGGAAGACTTCCAATCGAAATGTTCAGGATAGAGAGCCATTCAATTATGAAAATTTTAAGTTAGTTGCTGATCGCTTGGTTACCTATAGTAACCTCATCTTGAGAGAAGGCCTGTATTGGCTAGGTTGTAGGTTTCAAAGTCCAGCAACAGGGTATAAGGCCCTATATGAAGCCTGAAGGCCAGACAGGGCATATTTTTAATGTTTTAGCCACACATCATGGTTTTAGACCACTGCATGAAAATCCTTCTCCAACCTATTCCCTAACTGCCTTGCATGTAAATGACAATGTTTTCATGAGTGCATGAAAAAGGCTAAAGGGGGGTGTGTTGAGCATTGGAAAAGGTATGTATTTACCATTTATTTCTTTATCTTTTCCTTTGAATCATAACTTCTTTACATTCTAAGATGGTAATATGTTAGAGAATTATGATAGAATTAAGGAGATTTGTGATTGATGCAAAATGACTAATTATTGTCTTTTTCTATACAAAAAGTGAAGAAAATGGAAAATTACTATTCAGGAGGAAAAGACAAAGCAGAAGAAACTGTTGTCCCTCTGATAGGAAGTTGTATCCAGATGAGGAGATCAAGATCGGAGCACATGATCCAGGAAAAGGAAGAGGAAACGCGGCACTAGTGAAAGAAGACAAAACGATAACTGGAGATCAAAGATATAGCGAATCCCTCAAGATCCTTTGATATTGAGGGATCGTTGTTTCGAGGCTTATCGGTACTCTTGATACTTCCACCTGGCCATTATAAAAAGGGACAGCGTTGGTAGCCCAGGGGGCAGATATTATTGTCAATTTGTAGAACTTACTGTTGTAATCTTAACTTTGATCATCAACTCTCTTTAAAGAGCGATAGTTGTAACTCTGCCATTTATGATTAATATATAATTCAGTTGCTATTCCATTATCTGATCCTGTAGTAAACGCAGCAGTGCGTCATGTGTGGTTTGATTTCCTTTGCATTTCCTTAATTCACTTTACTCAGTAATCTTTTGTTTCTGAACATTTCCCTGAATTGCTCTGTTATATCAAAATCGTAATTGTATAGCAAGATTATTATTCACAACTTAAGATGTCATGTTGTTCATTCTGAAACAATATTGCATTGTCTAATTTGGATTCTTCTATTCATTTACAGTTTCGATTACTATTCATTTAACTACAGTTCACTTATAGTTGTGATTGTTGTTCATTTGATTACTGTTCCATTATAACTGCAATTGTTGTTCCTTTATACCTGTGGTTAATGTCCATTATGCTAGAATAAGGTTACTGATTCAATTACTCTATATTCATTATGTGGTTATGCTTAATTCAGTTTGTTGTTACTTTCTTAAAATTGATGTTCTATTTTTTTATTAGTTAAGATTGTTGTTCAATTCCTTTCGGTTAAGATTGCTACTCAATTCATTTTTGTAGATTAAGCTTTGTTGTTCGACCTTTTCAATATATTAGTTGTTGTTCCTTTTCTACTAATTGAATTTTTATTTCCAGTATTTGCTTTAGTGTGGATAGAAAGATCTACAACTGTAACAAACATTGACTATTGTTGTCTAAGTTCTTAGATTGGAGATCTTCCCTATGATTGATTTTCATTTACATCCGTTTACAGGGGAAAGAGTTATCATTACTGCATCCTTGACTGATGATTGTTGTAGTTTCTTCAATGAATGATTTAGTTATAGAGCATTTAAGTTTCTTTCCATTACAATTAGAGTTTGTTTCCATCATTCATTTACTTTTGTAAGCACTATACTGCAAACATTACTCTTGAACAAGTGATCGCCTCAGACTGAGTACACTCTTGAGATAAAAAATCGTGCCTGGATTGATAATTAATGTAGGGTAAATAGGGGCAAAAGGCACCTTTTTATCACTCAACAACTACTTCGAAATATGAAGTATTAATAGAAAAATTATAAAACATATTGATTTCATAATATCAAGGAAAAATCCTAAATTATCTAAAACTGTTTCCATAAATAGTACAAAAAATTACGAAATTAAATTTTTGCATCTCACTGGCACTACTTTCCTGGTTTTTTGTTGGTGATTGGACCTAAAGAATAGCAGCTGGATGTTGATGTCCTTTTGGAGATTCGATGACTATTTACTCTAGTAACTCAGACAATTTTTCCCATCTTTGTTCATCTGGTAGTTTAAACTTGATTAACTTCCGGTAAACCTCATCTACCTCTATGAATTTCTCGAAGGTAGGCTTACTGAGAAACAAACGATTGATTTCATGTTTGATTAATAAATCATAGCTTAAGCCTTCCATGAACACATTTCTTGTGAGTGTGCCCTTGATTGTAGGAAATTTTGACCTGTCTCTAGCAATGGTGTACAATTTATGCTAGTAATCTTCACGCTTGACCAATTTATCTCCTATCCCTTGTAATCCAGGGAGAGCTTTTTGGTGTCATAGGCTGAATTTCGTATGAAATATCTGAGTGATGTTTTCCAGACTATTGCATCTAGTCTCCAATAGCAGCATCAAATTATTCTTAGTGAGAACTTTTCTCACTTCTAAAATGGTATTTGTTCTGTCTTCTATGTCTAGTTCTTCCAACTCTTCTCTAGATTTTGAATTTAATAGTTTTATTAGAGCTACAACATCACTTGGTTTGGTTCCAAGGTCTTTCTTCACATATTCTATAAGTTCTTTTGATTTTTGGACCAATACATATTGTTCAAAGATTATTTCAATAGATGGCCATATCCTTGTGATAGCTTCATTGATCTTTATCCAGATGTTCTTTTTGGCTTTTGCAATGGCATTAGCTATGACAGATTGATTCTCCATATATTCTATCCTCTGTGTGAGATTTTGTGTTTTTTTCAATTTTGATAGATATACATTGTCTACTTTCAGCTTTTGTTCCTGCAAATTATTTAATTTCTGAGTTAATTTCTCAATTTCTTGGTCTTTAATAGACGTATTTTCCATGGACTTAGCCAAATCTGTTGGTGTACTCTCAGACTATCCTTCTGTTGTGACAATTGTTGTGGAAGTTGTGGCTGATGTTGATGCCTTGGCTATTGATGTACCTATTAACATGATTACGACCAAAGGAATTGCATGGACTACACTAACTTGTTGCTCTTTTTCTTTCAGGAGTGTCTCCAAATCCTTTTCCATTTTTTAAATTTGATTGTTCTGTTCAATGATGATCTTGAACAGATTCTCTTTTTGCTTTTCATGCTCTCCATATTCCTTGGCCTGTGGATATTCAGTGGAGGGGAGCTTAAGCTGCTTCTTCAATGTTGTTATATTTTCATTCTTGCTCCTGATGATTTCTTCAACTGCCTTTACATCATTGGGATCATATTCCAATTTAATGACCAAATCCTACAAATAAATTATCTTTGTGTCTTTGGCCTGAGAAGAAACTCTTTCTAAATTTAATTGTGCTTGAATATTAGTTACTAAAACCTTAAGCTTAGCTACTACCATAGTTGTGTTTGTAATGGTGTTGTAAAGCATTTCTCCAGACTTCTTGTGGAAGTCCATATAGTCAATGGGATGGATTTCATCTGTGTCAAAAGAGAAGATAGATTTCTTGTAATCTTTTGCTGATCTTGGCTGAGCAACTTTAGGCTCCAAGAAGGCAACCTGCATTTTCTTCTTCTCTGCATCAAAATATGACAGAAGCCCGTGCTGGGTGGTGGTTGTCTATTTCCAAAACTGTGAAAAAGTGGTAGCCTTGAGTGCATGGTTATTTTCTTTGGTTTCCTTGTAAATGGAAAAAATTCTTTGATCCTTATTGCTTTGGTCTGCCTCTCTTGATGATGATGAAATTGGTGTATCTGTGGTCATTTGGATCATTGAAGATGTAGGAATAATCTCCTCTCTCCTTGATCCTCAAGGGATACAGGTACCTATAAGAATGATGGGTTGTTGTTTTTCTGTATTCTGCTGCTGAGTTTCCCTTGTATTTGTAGTCTTTTATTTCTTGATGTACACTATAAAATATTTAGCTAAGATCTCTGTTATTGAAGGGGGGATTCTTTCACTTGGTCTTTTCTCAAAGTACTGGAATCTGTGAAGTGGATAGTACCTGCTCTTCGACCTCCTACAGAGTATTTTCCTTCCACTCCTCCTGATTCATAAATTGTTCTATTTATGGTCTAGGAGTATAGGTGTAGGGAGCTACTTCTATTCCATTCTTAATTAAGAGTTTACCCCAAAAGGGTCATAAGACCAAGTAAAGCTATGTTTTAAATTCAACTACTTTAGGATTGCCTCTGCCTCTTGTCCTGCTGACCTTGCATTGCATATAAATGGCCCAACTTGTGTTTTTTTTTTGAATTGTGCCTTCTTCTTAGCTGTCAGGAAATGTAGCTGATCCATGTTGATCATTTTCCTGATAAACTCCAAGGAAAATATTCGAATAGGTACAAATTTAGGTAGTTTATAAGGAGGCAATTCACAACCTTATATTCTGATGTCTCTGTAAGATTGGTATAAATACTAGTCCCCTCTCTTGGTCTCATCACTCAAATGAAAAATTCTCTTTATCTTTGGATATATTTTGCGCTCTTCATTACTGTTTAGCAAACTAGCTTCCATGTGTACAAATTTATCTATAAAATCACTGAATGTAAATTCAATGTTGTTCTTCTTGACCAAGGAGTTCCAGTGAATGATTGACTGAGGGTTCCCTTGACTATCTGTCTTCTGCAGCTGGAAAGAGAACCTGTTTGATTGAGAATAAATAAATAAATAAACCAAAATGGATGCATATCTAAAAACTCCTTCGTTTGAAAATTTCATGAATTGCTCATGAATCATCTCTACCAAAAATTCATTGTAACAAAAAATAGTTGGTGGGTTTTCACCATTGGGAAATATAGAGAGAAATGAAAAAATGTTTTCATCTACCCACTGGTCAGAGTAGTATCCTAAGATTCAAGAAACCATGGAGATTATATGTTTAGCCTTCTCAGGAAAAATAGAAGCAAGATAGGGAGGGTTTGTTTTGGAAAATTGAGAATCATCAGGCATAAAAGTTTCAAACACTTTGGCTCTCTGAGGGAAATCCAATTTGTTATATATCTCTGTAAGGAAATCTGGGTGAGAAGGCTACCTAGGGTATGTGTTTATTATTTGGAGCATTTTTGAAATTGAGTGGCCATTAATGGCAAAAAGGACTTCACCATTATGGGCCACTAATTTTCTTTGACTCAACATATAGTAGAGTTGGCACTAGGTTACAAATTCAGGGAAATAGTACATTTGTGGGAAAATGTATTGGGGTAGGAAAGAGTCCCACAATACTAGTTCATCAGTGAGTTCTTGATGGTTTTGTTTGAGCAAATTGTGAAGTTCATACAAGTCGAATTCACAATTGGTCTATGTAACTTGATAGAGCTGATCAACTAAAGGTTGGTGGTCTAAATCTATGGCTGGGGGCAACACATGATTCTGCTAGGGAACCGATTTCTTCTTGGATGACATAATTAAGCAAACTAAGGCATCAGTTTTCTTGTAAATACTTGATGAGAGAGTTGGATGGATGAGCGATTAATTGAACGGGCTTGTGAATGCGTTGAAACCACTAAGAATGGTAGGCTCTAAGAGAAATTACAGTGATAGTTGAGACAATTTTTTTGACAAAAAAAGGGCAAAGAAGGGTTGATCGTCCGAGAAATCAGACCTTTATATAAAAGAATAGTTACTTTTCAAAAATCCATTTATTTTGGTATGGGGAAATGGAGTTAATGCATAACGGACTTCGACAACAAATAAGGTAAAGAACGAATATATTATAACGGGTCGGGGGGCGGGGGGAAATAGAGACACATGGTGTTTGAGGATTGGGGAAGATATGGTGACATGTGAGTGCAGGGATAAAGAGGTAAGAAGGAGTATGGTGGAGAGGGAGGAGGTACGTGGCAATAGGGAATGGGTGTGATGGGAACGTGGTGTGAAAAAACAAAGGGAATAATACTAACGGGCAGTCAATGGAGGTGGAAAGCGGGTTTGAGGGGAACCTAGAAGGGGGTAGTGGCGGGAAGTGGTTCTAGAGGGGGGGGGGGGAGCAGAGTGCTTAGGAGGGCACCGCGTAGCAAAAGGCGAGATAGTGGAGTCTGCTTCCCTAGACCCCCCCTCGGGTCGAATAATCTTCAGAAGCGCTGGGGGGGCAGAAATGATCCCCTGTCGTTGATCTAGGCAAGGTAAATCATGATTGTCGAAACTTATTATCGTTTTATCACATCCCAACAAATTAACTTTGTCGTCGTCTGACTTTATAATAAAATCAACATCAAACCTTTATGCCTAAAGTACCTTATTACAACTTGGTAATCATGATTAAATGACATGATTATGTCTTCTAAACTAAATTAATCTATCTTTAAACATGATTAATTAACTCTGAACGAGATTAATTTATCCCAAAGGCACATTTTGATTTGCTAGCCTTTTTATTTCTTTTTCTAAGGTTTCTCAATTTCTTTTTATGTTTTTGCTAATTAACCAAGATTAAATAATTTGGTTAATCCTTCTTTATTGTACCTATTCAATTTCAACCAAGATTACTCCTGATGGTTGATTTATTCACTAACCTAGACTAGCTTTATTTAATTTAGTTCAATCATGTTTAAACAATATGATTAAACTAACTAATATATTTCTAACTTTGAGGTGGCATTTGAACAAGCTCCACACTTCCTTGAAAATTCAAAAAATATTATAGATGTATTATTTGTTTGAGCGCCATTTAGACTTACTCACTTTCATATATATATATATATATGTGCGAGGTTTCTTCATTCTTTTTCTTTTTATTCTATTTTCCTTTATTAATTTTTCTCACTTTTCTTTTCACATATACATTTTTTATATCCTCTTGTTTTTTCTTTTGTTTTTCTATATCTATTTTTTAGTTTTTACAAATCATTTACATAATACAATATTATTTACAATTTAATCTATTAAAAGATAATATCTAATCATTTAATCCTATGAATCATAAGACTCTAATACACCCAACCACTAGCTTGAATTAAAAGCATATATCCCAATAAGACAAAGCATTTGGAGTGACTATTAATAAATTTGAACTCACAAGTTAAGCACCAAAGGGACTTGGAATACCCTCTAAGCTATAGATAGAAGGCAATGTATGTGTGTTATCTTTCTTTTGATATTATTATAATGTAACTAAGAGGATGTTAGAAACCTAATTTTTGTCTCCGTCCTCGTCTTCTCTCTACCCTACTTGGATTGTCAAGCATGGATATTTCTATTGCATTTCGTTGAACTACTTGGAAGACATTTACACCACCATCCACTTATTATGGGAAAATCTTTCCATTGTTTATGGTTACATTTTCTTTCTCGGAAGTGGATTAAATAAATTGTGTATTTGTGGGACTATACTCTATTAAACCATCTAGGACGTTTAGCCCTATAATATCCTATAACACTCTCTTCACTTGTGGGCTTTTATAGTTCCATGCATGAAACTTCGATCGATCCATCAACCTCCTCAATGTCCCATGGTCACCACGAGTTGACACATTTCCAAGGTATGTTTATGTTGTAATCATTTCTGTCCTCCCACTTCCTTTTTTGGGCTGCGATGGCAGTCTGATTTTGGGTCGGGTTGGGTTTGATTTCCGAGAGAGTTAGCACAGATGGCTACACAAAAGCCCTCGTGTAGCTAGGTTGGTCCTAGCCAAAAATTGGGTTGGCAGTAGCGAAATCGATTTTTGCAAAACGATGGGATTGGGAATCTGCAAACGGTCAACAAAATTGCAAACAGCAATGATCATTTTTGTAATTCATTCAAGTACAGAGCCCAAGAGAATATTTGTTTTTGTTTGAAGGAGATGGTATGGAGTCGCAATTTTTTTAAAGAGATGGTATGGAGGTCAAAATTTTGTTTGGATAGTTATTTCGTGTCTGAATTTGGTTATTTTGATGTAGAAATAGATTCAATACTATAAAAAAAACTGAGTGTGAAAGTGTTTGAATAGTTATTTCAATAATAAATTTAACACCATCCAAAAAAAATTAAGCATCAAGCTCGAGAACTATAACCTAAATTTCCAAAAAATAAGGGAATCGGTTTTTTAATCGCGGGATGGTGCATTGTTATACCCAAATATCCAAAAAATTCCGCAAAACATCACCTCCTTGTACGAGGGGATCGATTTGTTAATCACGGGATGGTGCATTGTTATTATTGGACGTTGCTCCCAATATGGCCGTCAAATTATTAAACACATTTAGCTATGAACGAATTCATGCACCTGTCCACTCACTGCACTGCACATTCCAAAACCCAAGTAACGCTTAGAGACGTTTGGAGAGTTAGAATATTATTCTGACAATGAATGCCCGTGACTGTGGCAGGGCGGCGTTGGAGCTAACAAACAAGCATGGGAGGCAGCCAGCCAGCCAGCCTGCATGCATCTGTTCATCCATTGCTCGCCGGACTGAAATGGAACCTGCATCAGAAAATAGGACCGATAATTCTGTCTTTGATTTTGTCTCCAAAAATAGTTCCGATTTGGATTCATCTCTGCATTAACTGTCATGGTCACTAATGCATCTGTTTATTGGATAGTGAACATCTCTGCATTAACTGTCCTGGTCACTAATGCATCTGCTTATTGGATGGTGAACTGTTCAGAGGGGCTTGTTCAAATTCTATCAAAATTAAGAAACCCACTTTCCTAGGTTGTCCTTTACTCTGATGCTGCTTCATTACTCACCTCCCTCTGCAACAATAATTCAAATGGGAGTGAAGCATATAGCAGAGATGGGGAGAGATATTTAGAGAAACATTTATTAAATATCAATGTATAATTATCGATATGGACACCTAAATTGGAGCTTAGAAAAGTAAAAGGTTATAATACTTTAAGAAATTGGATAGATTATTAGGTTGTGCTTTTTAATTTAATCTTTCTTATTTTCTACTAACTAGTTTCTTAGAATAAGTTAGTAGTAGTTAGTTTTATGTTTAATTGATATAGACACTTAAATTGGAACTTAGAAAAGTGACAGGTTATAATATTTTAAGTAATTTGATAGATTATTGGGTTGTGCTTTTAATTTAATTTTCTTATTTTCTAATAACTAGTTGCTTAGAATAAGTTAGTAATAGTTAGTTTTATGTTTAATTTATTAGATGTATAGCTTTATTTTTTTTTGTTTTTAATTTAATCTTTCTTATTTTGTAATAACTAGTTGCTTAGAATAAGTTAGTAGTAGTTAGTTTTATGTTTAATTTATTAGATGTATAGCTTTATTTTTTATTGTTTTTATAATTGAGCCATTTGTATAATGTGTGAATATTTTATTAAAATAGTTTTTTATAATAAATTTCATAAATTAATTGAAATTTATATTAGGGAGCTTATTGTTTTCTAGATTTTAGATTTTTTAATAGTTAAGTTATGTTTAAAAAAATAAAATAGATGGAATGTGAAAAAAGGAGAATAAGAACAAATGTACACGTGTATTATTCATAATAGACATAATAGACACAAGTTTTATTCTATTACTTTTCGTGAGAGAAAATCCAATTAGAAGGCCAGACTACTCTACTCTCTTTTCTTTGTTATGGAAATATACAAGTATAAAGAAAGAGGTACTCTGTATCGAGTTATCAGTACCTATGGCTTGTAAGCCTCTCTAACTTTCTAGTCCCATTACTCTACTCAATCGTGGAACAAAATATAACAATAGAATGGAATCCCTACTCCTAGCAACTCAATATTTAATATATCCATGTAGCCAACTAGGGGTAATGCTTGACTCCCTCGACCCTCAACTAAAGTTACAAGCCTTCTAGAGTCTTCTTAAAAGTCAACACATGCTCCCATTTGCAAGAGTAATGGGGTCTGACAAGCATGCTTTCATACCATTATGGTCAATAGCACATGTCAATTTGTGGAAGGCATAACTTTTGCATATGAACATTGATTAATATGATTACTACACCATAGGAAAGGTATTCAAGTGTAGATCAATGCCCCATGATATGGAAATAAATCGGGAGAGTTTTGACCCAAAAACATTGTTTGATGCCTCAAAATAGCTATGAATTATTTTATACACCAATTCTCCAAACTAAGACCCCTTTTTAAAATGACCCTTCAAGCTAGTTCCTCCATTTTTTTCCACTCTGAAATATCAAGATAGATGAAAAATAATATAAGGATCCAATCCATATCAGATAAATTAAACTTGCATATTTGGTAGCCTATAATTACAAGCTAAGACTAATTAAATTTTTTGAATTAAGATGGGTGACATTAATGCCTTTAATCCCAACCTGTCCAATTACTTTGATATACTTTAATATTACAATAAATGATTTTACATCCCTATAAAAGTTACTCATCCACAAATTTAGTTGAATTAAATTAATTTAATAAACATATTTTTAATTTATTAATTTATTAAAATACTTTCTTATATTTTTTCTCATTGAAAATCCCTCCCATGGATAGATGAGGACTCCCATGAACTTGCTCGTGACTGATGTCAAGTAGAGTTTCAAAAAACTATACCAAAACCACTAGACATAAAGCATCAACCAATTAAACATGCAAGGAAGTTTGGTGGAGGCATACCCTTTTAGAAATGTTTTTCCTTGCATGGTATTGACTATAGAAACTTCAAAGATCGTATCCCCGGTTCATGTGACACATTCCCTGCACAAAACAGACAAATCCACTTCCCAAACGCTTCCAAATGAAAGATTGCTAGCAACCAAAAAAGCCTAACCTATTTAATTGCATTTGATCAACCATTAGAGTATCAAGCATTTAAACAACATGAAGTATGGAGGGGGAACTGTACATATTCATTAGATATCATTTTGGGATTCAACTACGTTAAGTCAGTCATTCATGTATGACCATTTCCATGAGAGGTAGTCATAACTAACTAATTTCTCATGATTTTTGAATAGTTCACTTAGCACTCATTGCATCAGGTGATGCTTACAGGGGTGAAGAAGTGGGATTGAAACTAGTGAAATGAATCACATAGCATCAATCATCACTTCCGAGGCTTGCACCTAGTAACCAGGACTTCCTAGGAGGTCACCCATCACAGATCGCCTCTGGCTCAAGCGCACTTAACTGTGGAGTTTTCCCCACAATCAAGCCCACTTAGCTTGCTACCCCATTTGCAAAACCTTAGCAAGTATACATATTCATTTTATTAATCATGTAAACAATAGTAATATATATAACTAAGTTAGCTTGACTCACCTACGGTTTGTTTCTTGCTCCATATAAATGTGTTTTTAATGATCTCAACATGCCAAGGGGAGTGCATACAATTGTTGTCATTGATGTTACAAAAATAGTAGAGGAGTGAGGTCATGTAGCAAAGGAGCCACGAAGGTGTCATTAGAGGCAAGAAAGTAGAGTCTAGAATATATTTGATCAATTAATCAAGGATTAATGTAGCATGGACGAGATCAATGATCCTTATTCATTTCAAGGGGTCCCAACTTGCTTAATGTTTAATTACTCAGGGGTACGAAATTACTAACGTGTAAAACCAATCAAGGCATATGACATTCGATGAAAGGATTCACCCCC
>APFE030602354.1:126512-153740 GCA_000404065.3 Pinus taeda | reverse complement strand
ATACCACCATTCAACCAGAGGCAACCATTTGACCCATTGTGTCTGTTTATCAGATACAAAGCAACGAATATATCCTTGTAAACATTTTTTTACTATCTCAGTTTTCCCATCAGATTGAGGATGATAAGATGAGCTATGAGCTAACTGAGTACCAAGACAAGAAAATAATTTTTTCCAAAAATTTCCAGTGAAAATGGGATCTTTGTGACTTACAATAATCTTTGGGTTTCCATGTAGCTTTTGAATTGTTTCCATAAATGCAATAGAAACTGTAGTGGCTTTAAATGGATGTGATAATGCACAAAAGTGTGCATACTTGGTAAGTCTGTCAACTACCACCATGATGACACTCTTTCGCTCAGACTTGGGTAAACCTATAATTAAATAGATTGAAACCTCCTCCCAACGTTGGCTTGGAATGGATAAAGGTTGTAATAGACCCGGGGTCTTAATTTCAAGCCATCCCAAAAAAATTCCTTCTTAACCCTGTGGTAAGTTTTTAAAAATCCTGAGTGCCCTCCTAAGGGAGAAGTGTGCAATTCCATAGGAATCTTTTGTTTGAGTTGGGAATTCTTACAGAGGTGTTGTGCAGGTAAATCCCCTCTGCGGACAAAGGTGATCCCACTAGCCCAAATGGGGTCTAGCAACAATCAAACAACACTAACACGCAGGTTCCTAATTGCAAAGTAAAGACCGATGATAAGGCCTGCCTCGAATCCAACGCTAGTATTTGTAGAAGAGTCGTTGCTCCCGTTCTCTCGCTCCAGCTAGTCACAATCCCCACGATCCTCGTGAATGGACAGTTGCACATGCAAAGAACGACACAAATACAAGCATAAAATCCAAGAGATGCAACTATATATCAGTCAGAAAGGATATAACTCAAACATTATTATAAAGACAATAAGAGTGGAACCATAATGATAGTCGTCTATTATTATTGATAAACAAAGAAGATCACAAACATAGTTCTGATGTCAAATCCTCCTTTGGCTGGGTGATCAGCAACACATGCCTTGCAAAGCTTGTTGGGAATGGGGAACAAGCCTCTCTCTCCTTGGTTATTTGGACAAGAATCTCCTCATTTAAGATTTAGCCTTATGGGGGTGAAGAAGGCCTCTTTGTAGCATGAGCTTAGCAATTCTCAGACTTTGGGACTTAGAATTTGGAGCTTGAAGAGTAGAATTACTAACTAGCTTGTCAAAGGAAAAAGGATAAGCTTATATAGAGAAAGGAGAAGGAGTTAGGATCATCCACGAGATTCTTCGGATTGGCCTTATCATTAGGAAGCTTCCATGAGAGGTGGAGAACTACTTCCCTTCTATGGAGATTCGAAGCCCATTTGAACTAACTCAAGCTGGAATCAGTTCATGAATAAGTTAGGGAGAACCTTCGCAAGTTGGTTTGTTAAAAACTTTACCCAACTGGGCTGGCGCGAGTGCGACTCTGAGACAGAGCGCCAGCTGGCGCACCCTCTTTGGAGGATTTCCCCCATTGGCGCGAGTGATACACTGTGGAACAACGCCAATGGAAAAAGGGCTATTTTTATGGGTATTTTGCAAAAGGTGTCTTCAGAGCATATGAAGTACATACTCAAGGGGATACAATGCAAGTGTTTTGAGGTTATGTCACTTCTCACAGGTCCCAGAATAAGTGCTCCAATGTGCGGAAGAAGGGGTAACAGGGACGGTGACAAATTACTGTGTAACAGATGCCCCCTAAAGCATGAGGCCTGAGAGAGAGAGGGGTGAAACGCTTTACAAGAACATGACCAACTGAAAACACTGCCTCTGGAGAACCTGCATAAGAAGTACAACTGATATCTCAAGTACATGATATATGTGGTATGGGCGCAGCCATCCAGTAAGGATCGATAAGTAGACTCAATCATGGTCGTAGCCATCCAGTGAATGAGTCATGTAATGATTATAATAATCCACAAAATCACAACCTGGATCTCAACAGACAAAATCCAGGGTCTTGCGCTCCATCTCGCCCGAACAAAGTACAAGTTCAAGCATGTGAATATGGGAGTTGAAGTCGAAAATTCAAGAACATCGTCTGATTACCAGTTAATAATGAAAACTGTTAACCGACGCGAGAGGTACCACCCATAATGAAAATGGTCCTCAACGTACTATAGGTACAATCTACGGTGTACGGATCAGTGAGCCAGTGTTGAACACCCGTAGAATCATTCGATCGAAGGCCAGTGATGAAAACCTCTGATCGAACACGAAGAAACTGTCATTGAGGCAGGCAGGCTCCAAGGCACCTGAAGGGAGTCTCTAAGTAAACTTCTTGGATAATGAGCTAAAGTCGATAGGAAGTGACCTCGATCGAAGGTGGGCCATAATGTTTCCCACATCATCGACACGAGACAGAGAAGGATAAAATGTTTTGTGTGAGGTATCAGAGGGAGGTTGAGTATTCTGTAGAGGTCAACTTCTCTTGAATATATCGGCGGCACGACAGTGGACTTGGCAGTATTTGACATCAAATGATCAGGGGTCATGGTGACAGAGCAATGAGCAGATGAGAGGTCAAACATGATACCCAAACCCACGGAAGTAATTGTAAAAACAAGATGAGATGTCCCCACCCAAACATGAATGCAGACAAGTGCCATGTTCAAGAGTGACATACTGCCGACATGACAATAATTGTGGTTCCTTTTTCCCCACCATTTCTGGCGAGTACCCCGGTTATTTTTTGATGACAAGCTTGACGGGGATAGCATATGCTTGAGAGGCGTCATTTCGATGGAATCCAATGTCATTAAGTTTTAACGAGTCTGACAAAGGAAAAACTTAGCGTCTTTTCATGTTTAGAGAGTTTGAAAAAACAGCAGAAAAGGAAACTCCAGCGGTGTCCTTTTTCATAAATTTGTGTCTCTCGAGCCCGAAAAAGTATAAAACAATGCTCTAAAGAACCGCCCGATCATTACGACCAAGGAGTACTTTTCATGGGTAGTGATCTCGATCTGAAAAAATAAAAAGTGATCCAAACCACATCACTTCGTAACCATTAACGAACCTGAAACGACAAGGGTCCGACAATCTTTTCGTTTTTGACACGGTCGGAAAAAGGGTTTAAAGACGACCGCCTTTCCTTTACGTTTAACAAGTTGAGAGGAATAACTCGTCAATCTTTTCATCTTTAAACGGTCAGAAAAGAGCTGAAAGCAAACCTCCATTTTTATTCTCTTTAACGAGTCAAAAAGGGAAAAAATACTCGACAATCTTTTCATATTTTATGAGTCAGAAAAGAGCTTAAAGGTGTTAGATATCATTTTGGGATTCAACTGCGTTAAGTAAGTCATTCAAACGTATGACCATTTCCATGAGAGGTAGTCGTAACTGACTAATTTCTCATGATTTTTGAATAGTTCACTTAGCACTCATTGCATCGGGTGATGCTCACAGGGGTGAAGAAGTGGGATTGAAACTAGTGAAATGTGGAGAACGAATCACATAGCATCAATCATCACTTCCGGGGCTTGCACCCGGTAACCAGGACTTCCCAGGAGGTCACCCATCCCAGAGCTCCTCTGGCTCAAGTACGCTTAACTGTGGAGTTTTTCCCGCAATCAAGCCCACTTAGCTTGCTACCCCATTTGCAAAACCTTAGCAAGTATTGTGCCTCGTGAACCATTCAAGTAGAGATCCCTTGACTCTTTTTGAATTTAAGTATGGGGGTTTACCCAGCGCATTATATTAGATATAATTTTGGGATTCAACTACGTTAAGTAAGTCATTCACGTATGACCATTTCCATGAGAGGTAGTCGTAACTGACTAATTTCTCATGATTTTTTTGAATAGTTCACTTAGAACTCATTGCATCGGGTGATGCTCACAGGGGTGAAGAAGTGGGATTGAAACTAGTGAAATGTGGAGAACGAATTACATAGCATCAATCATCACTTCTGAGGCTTGCACCTGGTAACCAGGACTTCCTAGGAGGTCACCCATCCCAAATCTCCTCTGGCTCAAGCACGCTTAACTGTGGAGTTTTTCCCCACAATCAAGCCTACTTAGCTTGCTACCCCATTTGCAAAACCTTAGCAAGTATTGTGCCTCATGAACCATTCAAGTAGAGATCCCTTGACTCTTTTTGAAAATGTTGAAAACCTTAGACTCCTCACTCAACAAATCTATTCCTAACAATGTGGAGGTGTACTTTAAACCCTAGCGGGTATTTCCTACCTCTAACAGACAAATAAAGTGGATCTAGGCCTAAGGGAGACTAAACAACAAAGATTAAGTACGTAATCTAGTCTCCTAGTAGCACTTTCGACAAATCTATAAAAATTTTGAAAAAAATCTGGAAAATTTTCAAAACACACATACTAACCTAAAATTGTGGAAAACATAGGTTTTGAGCCAAAAAGTGTTCTCTGCAACTCACTTATGGGGCTTAAAAGTTCTCTTTGTTACCGCGAGTCTCAATCGGCAAATCTCACATAGATTTCTTTGTCTCCTACTCGGCTGGTATTTCTGGCCCGCGGAAAGACCACAAACCCAACAAAATCTAAAAATTTGACAAAATTTGGTTTAATACTATAAGTAGAAATTTAGAGAAAAAATATATGAAGAAATAAATGAAATTTTCTAAAACTTCAGTTGCCCAAGAACTTTGTTATTAAACTAGTGGAGTTTCCACTTGTTGGATGATAAATGTGTAACTAAAGACCCAATAGAGTTGCCATTTCTTATTGTGAAAATTCTTGGAAGGTGTACCAAAAATACTTCATATAAGTCACTAGTGTGAAAATATGGAATAAACGAAGATATAACCCAAAACAAAAAGTAGCAATATAAAGTATCCATTATAATGATCCATTAGAAAGATAATTTTAAATGAATGAATCTTTTCTTAATAACACCTAGTGAAGGAGATCTATAGATTGGTCTATAAGTCCCCCTCTGTGGGGTGGGTCCTTTGATATCCTTGACGCTTCAAAATATTGATCTTCTCTCTCAATGTGAAAAACCCAAATAAAAGTGAAGAACTCAAGATGGGAGCTCAAGTAAAATGACGATAATGTTGACAATGATTGTGATCATGGTGAATAATGAATGAAAAACCCTCCTTTATATAGCGAAGTATGGATTTTATCTTGAAAATGGAGAATAATAAAATATTAATAACAAAATTCAGATTTAACTACTTGGAATACTTTATTATATTTATTGGAGAGGGAAAAGGAATTAAAATAGTTAAATGCATTTATTTAGAAATAATTAACAAATAAAATCAATTTATTAATTATTTTGTGAGAAACAAGAAAGGTGTGAATTCAAAATACTTATTAAATAGTGATTTAACAATTATTCTAATAACAGAAATAAGGAAATTTAAATAAATAATGGTTTATTTAAATATTCCTAAGGGATTTAGTCAAATGTGACAAGGAATAATTATTAAATAATGATTTAATAATAATTCCTAGAGAAAATTAAATAAATAATGATTATCTAATTCTTGTCATGGGGTGTTTTGATTTAAATTAGAAGATAATTTAATAAAAGTAGTTTACTAAACTATTTTCCACAATGAGAGTGATTTTACTATGGTACAATTAAATCTACATGGTGTATTTCAATCTACCTAGTTAGAAATGGCTAGGTGATCATTTTTTGGTGATAATAGCTAGGCCTGTTGGTTTCTTTAAGACATATTACAACACACGTTAGTCGTTCTACTCGAAGGGAATAAGTAAGGAAATTTAGAAGTACGTCGCTGAATGTGACATCTGTCAAAGAAGTAAAAGAGAAAACATCTCAACTCCTAGATTATTGCACCCCTTACATGTTCCAAATCAGAAACGGGAAGAAATCTCCATGGATTTCATCGACCATTTACCTATGTCTGATGGTAAGGACAAAATATTTGTTGTAGTAGATAGATGCACTAAATATACACACTTTATGGCAGTCAACGAAATGGACTCAACGAAGCAAACTGTAGAAGTATTTTGTAAAAAAAGCTACAAGCTACACAGTCTACCTAAAGTCATCGTTAGTGATAGAGATGTAAGGTTTAAGGGAAATTATTGGAATGAGTTTTGCAACGAAGCCAAAAAAACCCTTAATATGGGTTCATCCTACCATCCGCAAACATATGGTCAAATAGAAAGAGTAAATAAGTGTTTAGATTCATACCTATGATACTTCATACCTAACAAGGAAAGGGAATGGTCACAGTGGTTGCATTTAGCATAATGGTGTTACAATACCACCTATCATACCTTAGCCAAAATGACCCCATTCTAGGCCCTATATGGCTATGAACCCGTCATATCGAAATATTTTGCATTAAATGACACTAAAGTTGAAGAAGTAAAGAACCATTTGGAAGAAAGTCAAAAGATTATCCTGATATTAAAGGAAAACCTAGCAACTACCAAAAATCGAATGAAGCAACAAGCTGGCCAGCACCATTAAGAAGAGAATTTGAATAAGGATATTGTGTCTTCATAAGACTACAACCTTACAAGCAGTTATGCCTAGAACAACAAGGAAATAAAAAAGTTAGCTCCAATGTTCTATGGACCTCTATGGACCTTTCCAGATAATCAAGAAAATCAATGATGTAGCTTATCGATTGAAATACCAGATAATTGTCGAATCCACAATGTATTCCATGTTTTATGGTTCAAAAAGGTATTAGTTCGAAACCAACAAGATCAAACCGAGATACCTAAAGTCAATGAAGAATGAACGATTTTTTTAGAACCTGAAGGTATCCTTGTAGCCAGAGAAGAGGTACTTCGTATGAAAACTATTAGAGAATATGTGTTCAAGTCGAAAAAACTTTGAGAATAAGACTCCTCATGGGAAACAAAGAAGTTTCAACAACATTATCCTTCATTACCTTTGCTTTAAGGACAAAGAAATTTTTAAGGGTGGGACAATGTTATTAATAAATAGTTCATAAAATATGAATAAAAATAATAATAATAAATAAATAAATTAGTTATTTAATTATGTATTTAAACATTTTTATATTATTAATTAATGTAAATTCATTCTTAAAAAACATGACTATTTACCCTCGCGATGAGTCATTGCCTATTTAGCATGCGATCTGAGGGAATGTAAGCATCAATCAATTATTCATCCATTAATAAAAATGTTACATTGATAGTGTATATCCGAAGTGATTTCAACTTTCAAGTTGGCTTTCTCTCATAACATGAAAGCACCAAGTTTGCACTCTTTTTTTTCCTTCCCTCGTGTTGTTCCTGAAAATTATGGCCCAAGGCATTTTTTTAGTACATAAGCAACCATGCATTATAGCTTTTAATGCAACGCCCTAGAGATTTTATTTAAATTTACAACATTGGTGCTTTTATAATGTTAGTGCAATGGTGCTATTTTTCCATTAAGCACACCGCTAAAAAACCATCCGCTAAAACCTCTAGTCACCCAATTTTTTTTTAGTTGTGATAAATTTCTATTATCATCTCTGCTAAAACATTCACTACCACAAACGAATGTTCTAGAAATAATTTTTTTGACATTTTTTGTCAATTTTATAGCAATAAAAACCTCTGTTATCACCTCTTCTAGAAGGTATCTTCCTTGTAGACTTGTTACATATTGTGTTATTTATGTCTATTTCAAGTAGTTCATGATATAGTTCTATGCATGCTACAACATATTGAATAATTGAGGAACCCCCTTTAAAAAAATTGTCAATGTTTTGGTATCTATTATGAATATCAATGACTACATCTACAATAAAATTTAGATTTAAGTATTGTAGTATGTGTGCACACATTCAATTTCAATTCCCTTAGCTCTTGAAAAATCCTAGTTTCTGAAATCCCCATCGATTCCTCATTTGATACTTCATCCTCTATGGAAGTGGTGCCAAAAGGGCCATTGTCCATTGGGGTTTTTGTTTTCCACACTTTGCATATAACCTAGGTTGTATATGTCCAAGTGCCAATAGATACTACAATAATGGTGGATTAATTAGTAAAAAAAAGTCACCATTCTTTAATGCAAGTGACTTAGGAATTTATTTACATAATGATTTTAGTATATATACATAATAGATGAGTACAAGAATTAGTACGACTATATTCCTTGTCATCATGCAAAACAAAAGTCTTATTGATATACATAAAGTATAATTAATGCAACTAGTGATATATATGGATTACATGGTCATCAATGATGGAATATAGAAATAAAGTTTTATCCTTGAACTTCATTTTTGGGTTACACCAGAAACTCATATGTCGAACACTTCCACATTAGGTAATAATACCAAATCGTCTTATCAAAATAAATAGATGACAAATATAAGGATAACAGGAAACTCATATGAGAGAGGTGAGGTATTTTTCTATGGTTGTTTTAAGGGAAATATCAGTAGAGTTGGATGTAGGTCATTTGGAATCAATCAAAGATAGGCATCTTATTCTTGAGCTTCTAGTGCAATCTTGATGATTTCATTATGTGGTCAAGCAGAAAATAAGCATAGAAGCAATACCTTTGGTAGAGCTCAAGGCTTAAGGGGATAAGATTGTCTTCCTAGCCCCAAACATATTAAGTTAAAATATTCTTAATAGAGGATTTGTTGAACTAACAAAATATCATACCCTCACATGATTTCATTTTAGTATTAAGAAAGTCCTGGACAACATGAAGGCAAGCCTAAAATTAACTAATCTCATGGTAGGAACCATAATTATCCCATATAAACCCAATATTAGGTGGAGCACCAACCCATTGTTATCACCTAGAATTTGTTCACTTAGACAAAAGATATAGGTTTACTAAAATACACCACATAAAATATGGGTTCCATATTTATAAACCCACTTCTACATCATTTCTTAGTGAAATAGCTTGGGGAATCACTTTTCCTAAAGTTATTTTCATTTCCTATGCACAAAAATCCACTTTTGGCCATTTCCTCTTAAAATTATCCAAAAGGAAAACTAAAAGAAAAAACAAAGTACCCTAAATGTAATGGTTAAATTTTTTTTATCAAATAATTGCCTTTTATTGTCATGATCCTATTAAATAAAACAACTCTTTCACTTATAAACTCAAGATGTTTCCTCATTTTTACATATCCCCCATGGAAAGTAATGAAGTGTCTGTAAAGTTTGTCTATACTCCAAGTCACTTATTCATCTTTTTAAGATATTTTGTATCACTCACCATCACTCTTAGCCACAAAGGATATGATCCAAGCCAATCTAGACACTAAGAAGACAATAAGAAAGCTCCCAAGGAGGAGGCCAAGGAAACCATTCTCTTCAAGGAGCTTTCTCGCGAGTGTTGGAAAAATTCTTTACAAGAGAATAATCTTATACACAATTCTATCCAAAAATATTTTATGAATATTTCATTCTTATTTTAATTTTTTGATCATGCATTATTTTACTATTCTTATGTATTTTTCTCATGAATAATGAAAATATTCAACAGAAATAGAAATCTAAAGTTATTTTTTCTACCTTCACTTCTATTATTTATCTATGATTTATATACAATCACTAGATTAGTTGATTTTGCTAAGCCTTCCTACAAATTGTCCACAATATATTAACTGATCCATTGGGGATCTAATCCATCTCATGATCCTCAGGTTTGGTTTGTGGGTGAGCCCCATTACTTTCCATCTCCTTTACATTTTCTAAATTTTAAGGGTTATTCTCAATTATTGTTATTTTCTAGACACTCTCCATAAGAAATTGATGCAAGATATCTCTCAGATGTACTGAAGGGCTAAGCTCATTGTTATTGAGAGGCTCCCAGCCTATGCTAATGCACTTTTTGGAGATAAAAAATATGTTGACCAACACACTATTTGGCACTACATTTGTGTTGACTAACACATAATCTAGTTAAATTATCTACAAGGAAATCACATTTTTCAAGGTTAGTTTCTACAAGTAGCCCTCAAACTCATATTTGAGTTCATAGAGTCTCATCACAATTTTTTGCATATTATTTAGGACTTTTAATTTTTTTTAAGGAAATTATATTGCATGTAAAATATTATCTTTATGTGATTTATAGGATTATGAATAAAAACCATATGGTTTTAAGTATGTTTCCCTTAGTTAATTCCTTTCAATTTTTACATTTATTTTCTACTATAATAGGCTAAAAATAAAAATTTTGAAATGTTGGTTAGTTATTAGGAATTTATTCTTCTATAGATGTTATTGGAAGAAAACGATACACCGTTTTCCTAGTGTTTTACCAAGAAAAAAATTTGCGTGAAAATGAATTTTCTTTATTTTTCCAACATTAATTTGTGAAAGGAAAAAAATATTCTAAATTAAAAAGAAAATTTCTTAGTGGAAGGAAAAAAATTCCTAAGGTAGCTACTATTTTTTTTTAAGTTGTTTTCTTGTGATCCACAAAAAGGATTCATCTTGTTGATAAATATCTTATCAAATTTTCTCCTAAATGGGGGATTAAAATTGAGTAAATGGAGTCATATATTATAGTATCAGTGGCTATAAAAAGGGGTGTTTAATAAAATACAAAATTTATGATCAAAATATATGTTAAGAGGTTGAAACAAAAGGAATTTGAGACACATTTCGCAATATATAGTGGAATGAAGGGTATTATTTAATATCCCATGAAAGCATTTGTTAGGCCACAAGTTCATAAAGTGAGGACGACAACATGAGATAAAGAGTATAGTAGAATGTTTTTATTTTGAAATTTGAATATGTACAAATACATTATAGTTTTGAAAGTTAACTAGGATTGGCAATATGTCCTTTCATTTTGTCACTTGACTTTGTTCCCTTTTTTATATTAGTTTAGACTAAAATTAATTATTGTTTACTTCCATTTACAATAATATTCATTTGTAGTTTTCCACACAACACATGTACACAAATTCACACCTTAAATCCTATTCTTGGTTCATTTTACTAAGATCGTTCTAGAAATTAACCCTCTAATCTAAACATATCATATCTAACATGGGCACCAAAGTGAACATTGTCGATAGTTAGGGCTTTGGGGAGTACGATCGAAGTAATTCCCCTTGGTAATTTCACATTGAATCATAGAGGTAAAAAATTAGGGAAGTTCCAAAATAGTTTTTGATGAACACAATCCCATATGATTTAGTATCAAACATTATCTTTTAGAGTGCATAATTCCAATGTGTAGGCATCATGTTTCATTGAGACTGCTAGCAATTTCATATTGAAAATCCCAAAGACAATAAACTCTAATTATAACTTAAGGTAGCATGATATACATGTAAATGAAGAGGTATCTTAGTGATCATTTTTACTATAAATCCTTTCCCATGTGTCTCTCCCAAGAGGTAGGGCACTTGAGGAAAATTAATCTAGTCCTTTGGGACTTCATCAACTTCTATCTTCGAGTGATAATTATCTCATTCATAACTTCATTCATCCACAAGGCGATCTTGTCAACCCTTGTTGATACTTATTTGCAAGGCCCCCATCCATAATGTAGGATTTGTTTGTGCATTATTAGTTTTGTCTTACAACATAGAGTCATTTTATCTTTATATAATGGAGATACTATCACACCCGTTTAGATTAATCTAGCCACATCAAACCACTTATTGCACCACCTATGCACACATTTATTGATTGGTAGATTACACCATTTGATTATTTCCTCTATTTCGTTATCCTTGGATTTACCTTTTATATCTTAATGTGCATACTATTATTCAGACCACATAACTCTTGCTAGGATGAAATATCATAGGCTATAAGGTATTGGACTCCAATTACCAACTAGATTCATTCTCTCACCTATTTACTAAGTCATGGATCTTCTCATTATCCCACTTTTTGGGCATAACTCTCCTCCTTTCTGGTCCCTATCACCACTCGGGGGTGTGGGTACATATACTTCCTCTTCCTCTATGCATCTCCATCTAACACTACTTCCACCATGGCTATAACTAAGTATTAAAGCCTAAATATAATGCCAATTAACCATTTTTTACTTACATGGATGGTGAAATCTCACTCATTTGAAGTATTTGATCAATGTTACCATACATCATCATTCTAGGTGGTCAAAATTTCCAACTATGTTTCCCTCCATTTGATATACCCAAGTTTGAGGGAAAACATCGAAAGGATCCCTCTAACCACAACATGTCCTTCCACCCTTGGTATTCCTCTGAATCCATAATGGAGGATTCTATTTAGTTGATTTTTTTCAATCCACTTTTATGGGTGCTACTACCAAATGGTACATAGAATAATTGCATCCAATACCCATATCACAATTGCATCCATATTGAGTGTGTTTCTCACCTACTTCCATAGTATATTCTAGCTTGATGTAGGGATGCGAATATTAACCAATTTCCACCAAATTAATGCTACTCACATTATGGATCATATGCATGAATGGAAAATGAGACAGGCTTGTGAAAATCCCAAATAGATGATAGATTCGTCATGGGTTGGCTCCTAAGGTTTCTTCTTTCCTACATTACCAATGATTTTCATTGTGGTGGTGCATATATTGAAGAAAGAATCCATTTAAAGGTTATGGTAAGATCATTTTATTTATAGCCAATCATGGTATTTGTATACCATTGTTTCTAATTCCCCTTTCCCTCTGTCGTGACTTATTTTCACCATAAGAATCCCATGTGGCTATTAATGTTATAGGATCTATGTCTTATAGTACTCTAGATTCTCATCTACTAAACCTTGTGGATACAGTAACTCATATGGTGGTGTCAGTATCACTTGGTCTCATCTGCTTGAAGATCCAAGATCCATCTAATCCTCCATCTCATGTAGGTACAATAACATCCTATGCCACACCACATGCACCTTCAAAGAATATACTACTTTTATGGAGGAAATAACCATATTATCCCTAGCTTCTCTACACCACTACTAGTAGACATGGTATCTCTAGTATTGATATTATTATCATCCCCACCATATCAAGGTTGCTCCTACTAAGGTTTTATATTCTTAATTGCATTCTAATGAGTACATTAATTTAGTAGCATGGCATAACTTGCCTTGATGGGTTGGATGCATTATGATTTTTTTGGGTACTTTAGAGGTACTTCTCATATACCAAAGCATTGGTCTCACCTTCTGAGGAACTATTGAGGCTATTTATGGATAGTTAGACACCTTCACACAGGCCACACAAAATATGCTAAGGTGCTATCATCTTTGTCATTTTGTGAGCAAATTTTTCTTTCTTGGAGGGCCAATCTCTCTTTTTATGCCCATATAAACTATGCAATGTTTTAGACGTAGTGAATTTCTCATTTAGGTGAATTATGGTGAATTGAGATTTTCTTAGAACAAGTGAAACAAGAGGAATAGTTGCAATGCCTCATAGTCCCTACCTCTACCACTAACTAAGTGGGGTCAATATTTCACCCACATTCTTGTCTCTCCACATGCTCGCTCCACACAACTTCCTCCATACATGCTACCTCCACATAATTTACTCCTCACATATTCCTTTGCACATGTTAACAGTCGAGCACCTAAAGGTCCTTAGGGTCGAGCACCTAAAGGTCCTCTCCTCTCCTTATCAGTCGAGCCCCCTAAAGGGTCCTTTAATAGTCGAGCATGCTTGCGCATCCTTAACAGTCGAGCACCTAAAGGTCCTTATCAGTCGAGCCCCCTGTCGGGTCCTTGCCTTATATGGTGTATGTAAGCTTCCCCAACTATCGCTGGCCAGTTTTATTTATAATGGGAATTGTGTACACAACCTTTGGAGACACATTCATTCATGGCAAGGACGTAGAGATGCGCATGTATGTGAAAACGTATATATGAAACACGTAGAGATGCAAGCGAGTCTAAGCAGAAGCAGCCATGAACTGAAACTCACTTAAGTTGGTTCCTTGTAAACCACTTCCACCAGGAAAACTTCCTTGCACTAGGAAGTGCAAGCCCCTCCGGGTCCTTGCCCCTCCTATTTATTCTCTGGCGTCTTCGCCATTTAATCTTTGTACACCCTTCCCTACATTGCTACCTTCACACACACTTCCTCCGCACATGCTCTAAGGTAGACTTCATGCTACCCCACTAGTGCGAGTAACTATGATACATCCTACCGTTATTGCCCACCGTACTTAGTTGTGAATAATTGCTACAATTAGCATTATCCCACAGTGAAAATGTCACCACCATCTATGTATGATATTTATTATTAACCTATTAAATGTTAAAAAAAAACATACTTAACCATGAAAGCTTTTCAATTTTTTTATTCTTCAAAAAAGTTCTCTCATTATAATTTTCCAAATTACAAAAAACTAGGATAGAAAACGGATCCAAAATCCCAACCCCAACCCCATTACTTTTGAGCTAGCTCAATTCTAATTTATTGATTTATGTATTCCCCCTAGAACTATAAACACATATGATTCAAGATGGGGTATCTAGCTCCATCACCTCCTATCGTTAAGTACACGCATCCACCGATAGTTCACATTGATGCTTTCATTTTTAGCACTAGTACATACACATACGGTTTATGGAGGTCTATTCCATTGTCATCTATAGATAATCACTCAATAAAAACTATGAAATGATTATAAAGGATACCCAAGAATCAAAATACAGTGATTTACTTGTGCTAGGGAACATCCATACTTTGACTGATAGCTTGGTGAGCCATTAGATAATTACGCACATCAAGTACTAACATGAAAGGAATCAAGTTTATCAGAGATTTTTCAGCAAAAATCACATGAGAAACCATTTTTCAACGCGTTTCAAACCATTTGTCCTAACAATGAACCACACTAGTTGGTTCGAAACGTGTCGACAAATGGTTTCTCATGTGATTTTCACTGAAAAATCTCTCATAAACTTGATATGGATCACAGAAGCCTCAACTCTACAATTGAATCCCTCCACGGAAAAGCCTTTGTCCTAACGATGAACCACACTAGTTGGTTCGAAATGCGTCGACAAATGGTTTCTCATGTGATTTTCACCGAAAAATCTCTCATAAACTTGATATGGATCACAGAAGCCTCAACTCTACAAATGAAAGGAATCAAATAAAGATGTTTGGGCCATGGTCACCCTAATGGGAGCAATCTATTACTATTATACTAAAGAGTTTTAGGTGATCCCCCTGTGGTCTACCCAATGCCAATGCCAAGCGTTTCAAAGAGATGACATCTAGATGCAACATGTAAGTCCTCAGTAGTTTTGTCAGGACAACTATTATACTAATAAAACTCATTGAGTGTAACAATTACTCCATGACTTAAGTCAACTCGTCACCATGGAAAGTCTTCTATATATTTTTTACAAAAGTAGCCAAAGTTGTTGAAGTGTGGAGTTATTGTTGAGTGAAAGTTGAGTTTGATAAGTTAGCTCAGTTATTGTAATATCCACTAACCACTACAGTTCGTCATATTCTAAGCACAATGCTAGTTGCGGTTCTCTATACTAGAGAGATTCATTTCTTATATGGCAGTGTGAGGGCTAGCTCTTCAGTTCAGACGAGGCTAACTCACTAGCTCTACAGATGCTTTTGGATCTCGGCCAGATGTTGGCTACCATATGAGTTTTGTATCTATTGCCTCTTCCAAATCACCTTTAAGTAAAGAATGTTTTGATATTATTGGGTAGAGTAGTAGCCTAATAGTGTTATTGTTGGTAGACTAGTGACATAACAATGTCAATGCCCAAGCCCTCAACCATTAAATAACCACTCATAAAACTAGTTTTCTTAATACTAATTACCAAAAATAAAATGCCTTCAACCAAGAAAGAATTATATCTCATGAAATCTTTTTTAATCAATAAAAAGTTTAAAATAATATTTCAAAAAAAAATTAATTTTTTTTTTCTGAAAATACAAATATTAAAGCAAATTTGAAAAATTTGAAATAATATTTCCCAAAAATAAAACAATTTTTTTTTTTTTTTTTTAAATACAATATTAAACATTAAATTTATATATACCTTACTATATTTTTTTTTGGGTCTATATTTCAACATTTACAAATTTATACCTTACTCTTTACATATTTTTCTATTTTTCAACTCTGATCACCCTTCTTTTTCTAACTCATTTTATACTTTTATTTTTTATTTTATCTCACCCTTCCTATATTATTTTTCATTTCATAATACTTTGTGTGTTTTCTTTACTATTATATTTTTAACATCATTATTATTTTTCTTACCAATTTTTTTTATTCGTTGCTATTGGACCACATTTTCTTTCTATTCCATTGATTATTTAGTAAATTGCAATGCACGAATAAATAATAGAGTTAGAATGAAATTAGTTTATATTGACTTTTATATTTAGATTTAAACCTAGTTATTCTTATTTACTATAACAATTACTTAAATATTTCAACAGCTACATTCATTATAGACTGTAATGTTCTATATTCAACAACATTTTTTTCCATATGATTTCTTCTCTCTTCGTCTCTCTGATGTACTCTTCATAAAGAGAAAAACTGAGACTATAAAATTATTTCTTTTTTATTTCAATTTCTTGCGGTATAAGCTCATCTTCAGATACTAAAATCTCTATACAATGTATAAATTGTCTATGTTCTTATATTTTATGGACCTAAACGCTATTAATTGTATAACTTTATTTTTTATTTTCTTATATTTTTTACTCATTTACTACTTTTACTTTCATTTTTATATTAGTTATTATTCTCTCACTTTTTATATTATTCTTTATTTTTATTTTTATTGATACTTATACTTTATCCTTTTATTTACTTTTTCTCTTTTACCTTATTATTTGTGCTCTTCTTACTTTAGTATTATCCTTTCATGATTTTCTATGTATAGTTTTTAACTCTTTTATTTTTTACAACATTATTATTTTTAATAATGCAACTCTTTTGATTGTTATTGTTAGAGTACATTTTCCTCCTCTTTTTATTTTTATTTTGTAAGTTTAATCTGTATTACTTTAAAAAATTAAGTAAAATGTGTACAATAGTCAAGCATTATCAATATTTTTGATTACAATAGTTGAGCATTCTCCATATTTTTGTCCGTGTGTAGGTGGTTTCAATCCAACAGGAAACTATATATTTTTTACCACTTAACAATAGAGTAATTAGTCCAAAATTCAAAAAGTATATGCCTTGATTCCTATATATTTTTTATTTAAGTGTTGTTTCCCATAAAATTTAACATTTTATGTAAAACAAAGTTCAACCCAACATTATAGCTTAGTCATTATAATCATTTGGTTTATTACACAGTTGTGCATTAGACATTATGTGATTAACACCATCAAGTTATTCACACAACAATTTATTTCTAGTTCAAAAGCTCATTCTTACTTAGTTTATTTATCAATGTCATTAATTTCATAGTAACAACACATACATATATATATTTAACATATCCATCATTTACATATCCCCACAGAGGTGTAAATGCATGTTCAAGCATTAAAAACACAAGCAAAATTGAGAACTACTACAATCCAAAAAGCATCATCATTCATCAACAAATAAAAAATCATAAGAAGATACTTATCTTTGAATTTGCAGGGTAACTAAGTCCATGACTAAGTCTAGGACAAGGACTCTCCACCCAACCATACACAACTGCAACCACACTTACTTGTAGCTTCCACCCCCGAGTCATTTTCCAAAGTATTAGGGCGATGCTTGCGTAAGAGACTTCAATACCAATTGGAAACTAAAACAAGGACCTCAAACGATCTCCTTCCTTAATCCCACCCATCGATTTCCACTTCTTTTGTTAACATAGGGGGTTCAAATGTGCTCTACCTCACCCAAAGTGCACACATAGTGATTCAACCCCTTATAGGGAGTCCATAATCCATTGTAATAATAATGTAGTAACCACAAGCCTTTAATCAGGTCTTCCTTGTATGTTGCTTCATGATGTCTTCTCCAAAGATGTTTTAGGGCTTCAAAGTCTATTATCTCAACCCACAACCTGCAAGGGACCCATGATGTTATAGGACTCCAAAGATTCCATCCAAACCCACAGCCTCAAAGGAACCAAGCTATTACAGGGCTCTAGATACCTTGTATCAACCCATAGCCTCCAGGGATGGAAAGAACGAATCCCCTTCTCCAGTCTCTTTTTTCTTCGCTTCTCTTATGTGCTACCTACAAATTACTTTTGTTGGATACTTGAATCCCTTTCCTTCTTTTTATGTCTCTAGCTTACCTTCCAATGAATTCATGTTGTTGTATTTTCCCTTATTTTACAAGGACTCTTCCTCCCTTGTGCTTATTTCCTTGCCCTCTTTCTCTGCCAACATTTAATGTTGCATCTTTATTGCCCTGCAATGTGTAATCCCTTTCATAAATCTATTTTCCTCTTTTCTTGTTGTGGTTTTCAAAGTAACGTTTGTCTGAGTACTTTCTCTTGTAGCCCATTTAATTTCAGAACCAATCCCTTGAATTCATGCACCAACCAGTCTTTAATGGTTTTCATGCAATTCATGTTTCTTTATCTATAAAAGAAACCTCAACATCCCAAGCAAGCAACCTCCGCCCTAGCATTGGAATCTGCATCCCTTCGACTTAGTCCCCCTTTTTAGATTTCACATATTGCATAAATGCTTACAATGTAATTCATGAGAGAACTATGGGTTGGGTTGTCACAGTTCCCTCCCCCTCGAGGAAACACTACCCTTGTTGTTCAATTGTCCATATACACAGAGAAAATATACTAAATAGAGAAACAACAATGTATTATCTTGAAGATTGATATTTACAACTCTTTACAACATTTACCTATATTTACATGTCATACATTGATAGTTGTGGGCTCAATGACTAATAATTATAAAAGAGAATTTTAATCATATTAGCCACTTTATGTAGATTTTTACTTGTAGATTCAATAACTTATGTGATATGCTATAACAGAAGTCAAGAATCTACTCTACTCATTAGTGGAAACAAAAGTTGATCGATGGAAACACTAAGCAGAAAAGGAAGAATTTCAATTGCACATAACACAATATTTTTCTAGGCAAAACAACTGCTCAAAACTCCAAATACCTATATTGCATTGACCAAAATATATGGGAATAAAAAAAATGCTTGTTCAGCCTAAAAAATTCATACACAAGTATAATCTATCTCTATGATTCACAAACCATCTCAAGCCAATACTTAGCTAATTTTGTTGCCTACCAAGCCCCTACTTCCTTGCGCAATTCGTGAGAGAATGAGAACATATTTAATTGGAAAATTCCTCAGCCATAACTATGTAATCCATCATAGGCTTTCTACTGATTACATGAACCTTATGTACAACTCAAGGCTTATACAAATGATAGTATATTGTCCATGAAATCTAATCTCAATTGGGTCTTTCTTCGAACTGACATGCATGGCTTATTTGTGAGTGAATCTTCAGTTAACTATTGGAGTAGTGAAGTTTTTCCACACTACTAGACCTCCTACTAGTTCCTGAAACTATTTGAACTAGCTTAACTGACTACAACTCAGTTATACTGAGTTAATTGATTACAACTCAAAAGAACTCAACTTGGACCCCTAAAATTTAGGAATCACTCAACATGACTCTAGATAGAGTTCTAACTCGAATTGACTAAGCCAACTAAGTCAAATTAAGTTGGTTAACTATTAAAATTTTCTATGATAATATAATATTGATTTAATTCCTAATTTAATTCAAGGACAAATTAAATTAGGACTTCTTGTTGATATTTTTAACACTCCCTCTCAACAAGAAAGGGATTATCTTCTACCCTGATCCTGCCTGCATCAAACTTGAATTTTCATCTTGACAATACCTTTCTCAAAATATCTGCATCATGCTCCTCTGTATGAAGGTACTCCAGCAACATGATTTTCCTTTGCACATAATCTCAAAAATGATGATACCAAATGTCAATATTCTTGGACCAATCATGAAAAACGAGATTCTGAGAGTGTTTCATACAACTCTGGTTATCATAGTAAATCAATGTTGGATCCATCTGCTAACCAAACAAACCAACAAGAATATTCCTCATCTAGATAGCCTCACAAGTTTATTGAATAGAAGCCATGTACTTTGCTTCAATTGAACTAAGTGCAACTTATCTATGTTTCCTGTTGTACCAAGAAAAAACCATTGACCCAATACTGAAGGTCCTAATTAATGTTCTCTTAGTGTCGGATGGACTCCCTGCCTAAGCTACATTGGTAAATACTTGAAGCTTCACTACCTCTGTCCATTTGTACCAAATGCCATACTAATAGTGCCTCTGAGGTATCTCAACACATGTTTGGTTGCATTCCAATACAGCTTGGTCGGCTTAACCATTGCTTTACTAAGATGGTTAACTGTATAAAACATGTATAGTCGTGTGTTCACCAAATACATGAGTAAACCCATAAGCTGCCTGTAAATAGTAGCCTCATATACTTCACCAGAAGTAGCATCCTCCTTCCTCTAGTTACTAGCTAGAGATGTCTTCATGGATTTATTAATCTCCATGTGAAAATTCTTAAGTATTTCATTGACATAATTTTCGTGAGAGACAAATAATTCCTCATCACATTGCCATATTTCTATCCCTAGAAAGTAGTGCATGAGCCCCAAGGTCTTCATTTCAAACTTTCTTGCAAGATCCTCTTTGCAAGACTTGATCATATTATCATTACCTGTCAGAATCAAATCGTCGACATAGAAAACAACAATCAATAATTTACCTTCAACAACAATATGGTAAAGGTTTGCATCTGCTTCACTTTTGGTGAAGCCCAACTTCGTGAAATAGCTATCAATCCCAGTATACCAAGCATTGGGTGCTTATTTCAGTCCATACAATGCTCGCTTGAGTCAGCACACATGCAACTCTCTGTTAAAAGTCTCAAATCCTTCATGTTGCTCAATATACACCTCTTCATCAATAATGTCATCAAGGAATATTGTCTTTACATCCATCTAATGTATCTTCCATCCCATCTATGCTGACAATGCTATAATATATTTCATTAATCAGTACCTTGGAACAGGAGAAAACGTCTCATCGTAATCAATCCCCTCCACCTAAGAAAACCCTCTGGCCACAAACTTGGCCTTGTGTTTCTCCACACTACCATCTACTTCTTTCTTTAGATTCTAAATCCATCTTGAGCTCGCCATTAATTTATCTGATGGTCTTTGCACCACATCCCGAAAATTGTTCTTGAAAATGGAGTCATACTCCTTAACCATGGCATCAACCCAAACTTGTTGCTACACTGCTTCCTTAAAACATGATGGCTCAGTCTCTAGACACCTGCTCATTAGAGTAGCCAATGTACCTTTCTAGGGAATTGCTTTGCCTGTGTTGTGATGTCGGTGCCCCCGCATTCCCTCTACCATCATGCAATAACCTTTCATCCTCTCTAGTGCGCTTTCTTCCATCTTTGGAAAACTTTGCATGAGTGGTGTTAGAAAATTATATATTACAGAGCAATGTAACACATAAAATATATTGCAGAAATATAAACAAAGAAAATGCATAAAACAAGAGAGACATAGATATACATGGCTCACCCAATTTGGTCTATGTCCATGGAGAAACAACCAATCCTTCCTTTGATATTATCTAACTAAATCAAGAGATACAACCTACAACAAATTGAATGTAATTCCATCTTCTCTCTCACACAATATCCTCTTTCTTTCTCACTTAGAAGACAGATCTACATAGCTGCAATACAATTCCCTCATATATAGTGATGGGTTTCCTTCTAGGGCAAAAAACCCTAAATTAAACATAACTTATATCATCAAATTTTCACCTAATGAACATCCCAGATTGACTACGAAATTACAACATTTTATAATGCAATTTTATATCTATTTTTAGCTTCAGGGGCACCACCCTGGATCCTCCTGATGACACAAATTTATAGGTGGAATTGTCGCCACATTAAGAAATGGGGTCTAATACAGTGATACCTCTGAATAAAGAAGATAATTAGGCTCCACACCCAACAATCTCCCACTTGGAGATTGATTATAGCAACTCCTCTGCTGCTTCATTCACTGAACAATGAGTCCACTTTGGACCTAGTTTTTTCTCATCTTCCTCATCATACTTTAAGAACAATTTAAACTAAGAAGAATCTCAGTTTCTTCTTGGTGGAAACTTTTGTTAACATATCTGTAGATTTCTAGCTAGTGTGTATCTTTTCCAACTTCAATTGTCCATCTTCCATCACTAACCATATGAAATGGTACTTAAGCTGTATATGTTTAGTCTTTGAATGAAATGCAGAGTTCTTTACAAGATGTAATGAACTTTTATTGTCACTATATAACCAACCAACTCTTGCTTCTAACCCAATTCATTCAGAAACCTTTGTAACCAAATCATTTCTTTACTAGCCTCTGTAGCAGATACATACTCTGCTTCTGTTGTTGAGAGTGCAACAATACTTTGTAGTTTTGAAACCCAACTTACAACTATTGCACATACAATAAACATATACCCTTTTTTGTTCCTCCTGCTATGTCTATTACCCACCATGTATGCATCAACATATCCCTGTAGAGAAATTTTTGAACCACCAAAGCATAATTCTTGATTTGTGGTACATTTCAAATACTTGAGAATCCACTTCATTGCCATCCAATGTTCTTTTCCTGGATTTTTCATGTACATGCTTAAAATTCCCACTGCATGTGCAATATCATGCCTTGAGCAGAAAATTTCATACATGAAGCTTCCAACTTCTGATGCATATGGAAATTTAGACATATAATCCATTTCTTCTCGAGACTTGGGACACACCTCCTTACTTACTTTGAAATGGCTAGCCAAAGGTATACTAACTGGTTTTGCATTCTACATATTAAATCTTTTCAACACCTTTTCTATGTACTGACTCTAAGATAATGTTAATTTTTTATTCTTCATATCTCTATTTATTCTCATATCAATGATTTCTTTTATGCACCCAAATCCTTTTTTTTTAAGCTGTGGTGGTGCCTTTCTTTTTCTATTCATTTAAAATCAAGTTGATCCATATACAGCAGTTTGGTGGCCTCAACTTGCCCATATGGGAAACCAATTCTGTTGGCCACCTTAGGTTATTATAGGCCATCCAGTAGAAAAAATTAATAAGTCTTTCAATCCACGCTAGGTAAACCTTGCAATAGAAGTAACTAATCAAGTTCCATCCTAACATAAGACTATTGAAAATAAAATGCTATCCTAAAAAAAAGGAGACTGTAAACTACATGAGTTAATCCTTTTGGTCTTCATTGTCACAATCCACCTTTTCCCGTGTTGCCACAGAGTCCCTCGGTGCTATAGATAGCTTCTTCAGTTGTTGGTGCATTTCATCCAACTTGCTATCCTACATAATCATGATGATTTGCAACTTTTTCATTTCTTTCTTTATATTTGGCATGCCTTGGGCGATTTTAGCCATTTCGCCGGCCACCTGCTCCAACACCCTAGCAAGTAGGCACTTCAACACCCAATACACATGCAAGGCTTGCTTGTAGAGTGTCATCCTTCATCTGGTGTGCCTTGGGTTGGGTATGAAGTCTCCCCAGTCCTCCATCTCGGGCTTAGAGTCTCCATCCATGACATTTTCTTCCATTTCCTAAATGAGCTGATGAATGTCAGTGTCAGTTCCTTCTTTGTATGCACAGGTAGCCTCTTGGACTACCGTCCTCATTGTTTTCCTGCTACGCCTCTGACATACTGGTGTGGAGGTCATCGGGTCATTTCTGCCTGGTTGGCTTTGCCACCCTCTTCCTCCACAACCCCTTCCTCTACCCATGTGAGCCATCTTTCCATTTACAACCTCCTGTTGACAGTGATCAACATGAAAAGTTAGTTTATTAGAGATTACACTTATCTTCAATGCCTGCATACCTTTGTCACTGGACGTGCCCTCCCCTCTCTGATCTCCCGGTGGTCTGGATACTCCATGGTCTCTCTTCCCTTGGGCTAAACATGGGAAGGCCCTCAATTTTCCTATCCCCCACCCAGATTGCATGCTTAACTCCCTCAGGTGGCCCCTTTGTCCAGCTCTCACAATACTCTATCAAGCCATTATTCTGGTTCTCATGCTTCCTTAGCATAAAGAGCTCTGCCCCAATCTAAACCACCTCTTCCTCTACATTTCCCATTTTTTCCCCCTCTGCCACCTTATTGTGTGTGACAGGGTGAATTGCAGGCTTGTTGAGACGCAGCCTTCCCTCAGTGATTCCTAGCTCTTCCTCCTAATCCATACTATGAATAGCTGTAAGAGATGTAGGAATTAAGACTAAGAAAACATACTCAGACTTTTGCTCAACTGTTGAAGGATCAGATGCCCCCTCAGATCCATTCTCCACCTTCCTTCACTGCATACTGATCTCCCTTTCCCCCTTAGCCACCCTCATTAACTCTTTCCCACCTGTCCTACATCCCATCCCACTTCCACCGCCATTTCCTCCTTCCTCGTCCCCTGTTCCTTTGTCTCCTCATCACCTCGGAATTCCCTCAGGCATGCATGCTGCCACCATGTCCCTTTGAATTATTATGAGGGTAGTTGGTGGCCAGCTTGGCCAACCTCTCCGCTGTGTTGTCCTTCTGGTCATACTCCCCACTTCCCTCACCCTAATCAGGGGTTATGCACCCAAATCCTTCATTACAAATGAGTTTTCCAAATTTCTTTTAAGCACATTTATTTCTTGAATGTTAGAACCTACAACAAGCATGTCATCTACATACAATAACAATATAGTATAGTTGCCATCATTTTGCCTTTTGAGATAAACATAATGATCAAAGTGACATAGAGTATAACCTTGTTCAAGAATAAACCTGTCAAATTTTAGATACCAATGCCTTGGAGCTTGTTTTAAGCCATACAAGCTCTTCTTCAACCTGCACACTAGTTTCAACTTCCCTTTTACCTCATATCCTTGTGGCTTCTGCATATATATCTCTTCGTCCAAATCCCCATGGATAAAGGCTATCTTTACATCTAACTGCTCAAGATGCAAATATTGAGCTGCTACTAGACCTAAAATAGTTCTAATTGAAGTCATTTTAGCAACAAGAGAAATTATGTCATCAAAGTCTATGCCCTTTTTTTGTGGAAACCACTTCACCACAAGTCTAGATTTATACCTTTTTCTAACTCCATGTTCTTCCTGCTTCCTTCAACCTGTAAACCCATTTATTCTGCAATGTTTTTTTGCCTGCAGGAAACCTAACAAAGTCCCAAGTCTGGTTATGTGCTAAGGAGTCCATCTCTTCTTTCGTGGCTTGCTCCCACTTCTTGGTTTCTACCTACATTGCTTCTTCATAACTTTCTGGTTCACCACAATCAATCAACAATGCATAACATAACGAAGGAGAGTGTCATTCAGGGCATCTACTTATCCTTGTAGATCTTCGAACATCACATTTAGGTGTCTGAGGTGATTTTTACTATTGTGGATGTTGTTATTGTTCTGGCTATTGATCATTTTGATTTTCAACCACCTTCACTTTTTCTGTGATCTCATCAAGCACTGTCTATTCTCTGTTTTATTTTTCATGTTTCTTTTCCTGCATCTGATCCTTATACAAAATATTTTCATTGAATATGATATCTCTGCTCCTAATGAGTTTGTTGTTTTCATAATCATAAAAGCGATAACCAAAATCATTAACACCATATCCTATAAAGGTACATTTCTTTGATTTTGACTCAAGTTTTGTTCCATTTTCTTTATTAATGCAGACAATGGCTTCACAACCAAAAGTCTTTTAAAATGCATAGTTTACCTTTTTACCTATCCATGCCTCCTCTTGAATACCGCCATCCAAGGAACTTGAAGGCCCTCTATTTATTAGATAAATAACAATATCTACACCATATGCCCAAAATTGTAAAGTTAATCCCGCATGCAATCTCATGGAACTTGCACACTCCATGATTGTCATGTTCATCCTTTCTAACACACCATTTTCTTATGGTGTGCCTGGAACTGTCTTCTCTATACGAATTCCATTCTTTGAACAATACCTATCAAACTCTTTGTTGCAATATTCACCTCCATTGTCTAATCTAAGACACTTCAACCTTTTTCCTGTCTCATTTTCAACCAAAGCTTTCCATTTCTTGAAAGTATCAAATACATCTGATTTATTTCAACTACAATAAATCCAGGTTTTCTTGGTTTCATCATTAATAAAAGTAACATAATCATGGGAACCACCAATAGATGATACCTGATTAGGTCCTCCTACATCTGTATGCACAAGCTCTAATTTTTTGCTCTTTTTTTCTTTCCCAACACTGAGGAATCTGACTCTCTTCTATTTTCCATAAACATAGTTCTCACAAAATTTTAAATTAGAATGCTTCAAACCTGGCAACAAATTTCTTGAGTGAAGAATCTGCATCCCCTTCTCACTCATGACCATGAACCTATGATGCCACAATGTCGTATCTTTTCATGTAGAGGTTAAAGAATTAACAAAATTAGAAATACAATTGCATAAGTACAATGTATCAACCTTTTCTCCTTTTGTTGTTATGAGGGCTCCTTTAGTAACCTTCTAGGTTCTTTCTGTAAAAGTTGTTACACAACCTTCAACTTTGAACTACCATGTTGAAATTAGTTTTTTCTTCTAATGTGGAACATACCTTACCTCTTTCAGTAGCCACTGATTTCCACTCTGCTGTTTTATGAAAACTGTACTCATTCCAATGATTTTACAGGCTTTATCATCACCCAATTGAACTTGCCCAAAAGCTCATTTAAAATAATCATGAAAATGTTTCCTGTCAGGTGTGGCATGAAATGATGCCCCTGAATCTACTGTTGGGTTATGTTATATTCTTTCCACAACTAGCCCACGTAGTTAACCAAGGGGTTAGAAGAGGGCAGAGCCCCCCTTTCATTGCACTGATTGTGTAGTGAAGGGGGGTCACACGGGGTTTGAGGTGTACCCATAACCACACTTTATGGGGTCCATGGCAACGCCCTGGAAAATTTTGGCTTTGGACCCTATGTTAGGTTGGGCAGACCCACCTATGGTTTTGTGCATGTTTTTTGCACATGTTTTTTTGCCACGATGGTTTTCAGTTCATGGTTTTGGACGCGATGGTTTTTTTGGTATATTGTATTGGATGCTTTGGCATGTATAAATATGTATTATAACATTGAAAGGAATATAATGAAAAATCAAGCTGGTAGTCTCGGTTTTGGGATCTAGGGGAAATCTCTGTGTATATGTGTTTTATGTGTTATGCTCTC
>APFE030602354.1:108520-124318 GCA_000404065.3 Pinus taeda | reverse complement strand
TTGGTTGCAGAGATTGTGTTCAAGTATGGGGTTAGTACAGGGAGCTATAAGGATAGACTGTGACAACCAAAGTGCAATTTTCTTGGAAAAGAACCCCGCATATCACTCAAAGACAAAGCACATTGATGTTCAATATCACTTTTTGAGGGACATGATAGAAGACAAAAAGGTGTTCTTGGTAAAGGTGGAAACTTTGAAGAATATTGCAGATGCATTGACAAAATATATGAGCTTTGAGAATTTCTCTTGGGGTAGAATGTTGGGTTATGGTATATTATTTCCATGACTAGCCCATGTAGGGAGTTAGAGGAGGGCAGAGCCCCCCTTTCGTTGCGTCGATTGTGTAGTAGAGGGGGGTCACGTGGGGTTTGAGGTGTACTCGTAACACTATGTTAGGTTGGGTGGACCCACCTATGGTTTTGTGCATGTTTTTCGCACATGTTTTTTGGATGTGATAGTTTTCGGTCCATGGTTTTGCACGCGATGGTTTTTTGATCCATGGTATTGGATGCTTTAGCATGTATAAATATGTATTGCAACATTGAAAGGAATATAATGAAAAATCAAGTTGGTAGTCATGGTTTTGGGATCTAGGTGAAAATCTCTGTGTATACGTGTTTTATGTGTTATGATCTTGCATTGTTTATTTTTTATATTTTAGAATTCATATGCAGGTACTTTCTATATAGGGTTAAAACCTACATCTACCTCCCATACATCAATAATATTTTCTAATGAAATAATCAAAACCTCTTGCAACACATCACCTATCACATTCACTTCATGATTCTTTTCTTGATCCGTGTATCCTTCTTTTCCCTTTTGAGACTTGCAGTCTTTCTTCATATGTCCTTTCTTCCTGCATTTCCACCACATTATCCTTGTTTTGGACTTGGATCATCCTTTCCTTGACTTACTGCGATATCCTAGGCTCTTCCCTCTTTCCATTTTTCTCCTCCTAGTATCTGCAGTCAAAGAATTACCTATGTCGCCGAAGCTTCACATTTCCTCGCTAAGGATTGCATAGACAACATCATAAAACGTTAAAGTACTAGATCCAAAGACAGAGTTACTAATGGCCATAACTAAACCATTCCAACTTCATGGAAATGAGCATAAAAATAACTCATCCCTAACTTCATCATCAAAAGTTACCCCTACAGAACTTAACTAACTTGTAACTGTATTAAATTCATTTAAATGATCAACAACATATCCACCTTATGACATCTTCATATTAAATAAACACTTCATAATAAATACCTTATTTGAGGTCGAGGGTTTTTCATGTAGTTTGGCCAATGCCGATATTAAACCCTTTGTTAGCATTTCCTTTGAAATATTAAAGCCTACCGACAATTCTAGGCATAGATATATTGTTCCAAGTGCCTTCCTCTCCAGAATATCCCATTTAGTGTCTGTCATACTTGTCAACTTATTTGTCTTTCCACTCAATGTTGGGTACAAATCTTTTTGATACAATTAATATTCCATCTATAGCTTCCATAGCTGGTAGTTTTGGCCATTAAATTTTTGGAAACTAAACCTACCATTTTCTACCATTTCTCCCACTCGAACCAAGAACCCTTATCTCGCCCGAGTTTATCAGCCAAATAGACCTTCAACTCTAAGACTAGTTGTTAGACAATTATATATTACGTAGCAATGGAACACATAAAATATATTGTAGAAATATAAACACATAAAATGCATAAAACAAGAGAAACACAGATATATGTGGTTCACCAAATTTGTGTTACGTCCATGGAGAAACAACAAGTCGTTACTTTTATATTATCCAGAAAAATGAAGAGATACAACCTACAGAACATCCACTATAATTCCCTCTTCTCTCTCACACAATCTCCTCTTCTTTTTCACTCAGAATACAGATCTACATAGTCGCAATACAATTCCATCATATATAGCAAGGGGTTGCCTTCTAGGTCAGAAAATCCTAAGTAAACATAACCTATACCATCATATTTCTGCATAATGAATGACCTAGATTGACTACAAAATTAGAACATTTTACAAGGCAATTTTACATCTATTTTTAGCTTCGGGGACACCCCCCCTAGACCCCCTAGCGACGGAAATTTACAAGAGGCATTGCCACCACATTAAGAAATTGGGTCCAATGAGATGATACCTCTGAAAAAATAAGATAATCAGGCTCCACACCCAACAAGTGATTGTCTCCACTTCCTGCTCCTCTGTATGTGTCTTCTCCACATCATCCTGAGGTTCCTCCTTAGGAGCTAAGAGCTCCTAAACTGTATGTAGTTGAAGCTCCCTCTCAAGGGAACATCTCATGGCTTTCTCTTCATCAAATTTTACATGTTTGCAAACCACTGTCATCCTGTTGGTTGGAAGGTACACCCGATAGTTGTGAGGTGTATCATTGTACCCCACAAATATGCCAACCCTATTGTAGGCTATAGCATTTTCCATGCATATTTGGTAACATGGAAGTAGAATGATGAACCAAAGGTCCTAAATGTGCCACATTTGTTTTCTTCCGTAAAAAGGCTTCTTTTGGTGTACTCATCCTAGGAATTCGATGAGGGGTCTTATTATGCAAACAAACAATGGTGTTGCAGGCTTCAACCCACAAGTGTAATGGTAGGCCCTGATCATGAAACACCGCCCATGTTTCTCCCATAATACTCATTTTATTCCTTTCAGCCACCCCATTCTGTTGTGGATTATGAGATGTTAGCAACTCTTGTTAGCAGCCCCATTCTTCTTACTACCTTTAAAAGAATCTAATCTGGAATGGGATGACTTCCCGTTCCCTCTCTTTGCCTTTCCCTCTAAGGAAAAATTCTCCTCATCATCATGATTTGATGAGGATTTATCTTTGGTGTTCCGCTAAATCTCTTCCTATACCAGTTCGGACCACAATCGCTCCCACTTTAGTAACTTCTTACTCCCATTACCTATGTGTTAGAAATTTTTCCAGCTCTTGGGAAGTCCTAGAAGTGCTCGGCTCACCAGATCATATTTGGAAACAATAATCTCGACACTTCCAAGTTCATCCTGACATTGGGTGAAATTGGTCAAGTAATTTGGAATAGAGTCACCCTTCTTCATCTTGAACTTTATGAGTTTGTACTTCAGTGCCAACTTCTTGTGGTCACTACTATTTTGAAATAAGCATGTCAATTCCTTCCACATTGCAAATGGAGTTTCCTTACTATGGAGATATGAGACAATGTGATGTTGAACTCCTTATAGGATAATCCTTCTTTCTTTTTCAACACACATTCTCCTTTCAGCCAGATCTTTAGCATCAGATACTAGAGGCTTCGAAATATCATGATCTATGAATTCCTTGAGCTCGTTGTCTTCCAACACTGCTTCCATCCTATTCTTCCAAGCTTTGTAATTCGAGCTACCCTCTAGGGCATAATCAACTCTCAAACTGTAGAATGAGATATTGCTAACTCTGAAGTATGAAAATTCAAATTCTATTTCACCTGCACAACAAACTCGAATTCTCATTTTGTATAATGTCTTCAAATCCAATACCATGTAGATTTTTACTTTGATATTCCGCAGCTTATGTGATATGCTAAAATATAAGACAAGAATCTACTTTACTCATCAGCGGAAACAAAAATTGATCAATGAAAACACTAAGAAGAAAACGAATAATTTCAATTGCACATAACACAATATTTTTCTGTGGAAAGAAAATGCTCAAAACCCCGACTATCTATATTGCATTAACCAGAAGATTTGAGAAGAAAATACAATGCTTTCTCAACTCAAACAATTACTACACATGTACAATCTATCTTTCTACTTCACAAACCTGCTCAAGCCAACACTTAGCCAATTTTGTTGCCTACCAAGCCCCTACTTCCTTACGTAATTCCTGAGAGAATCAACCCATATTTAATTGGGAAATTCCTCACCCATAACTGCGCCATCCATTATAAGCCTTCTACTGATTGCATGCACCATCTGTATAACTCAAAAAATTATAAAACTGATAATACAATGTCCTTGAACTCTAATCTCAACTAGGTATTTCTCTGAACTGACATGCATGCGTTATTAATAATGAATCTTTAGTTAATTGGTGGAGCAATGAAGTTGAACTAAAGTTGCTCCCCACTACTAAACCTCCTACTAGTTCCCCCAACTATTTCAACTAGTTTAGCTGACTATAACCCAATTATACTGAGTTAATTAATTACAAATAAAAAGAACTCAATCGGGACCCCTAAAATTTAGGAATCACTCTACCCTAAAATTCAGGAATCAATCTACATGACTTTATATAGACTTCCAATTTGAATTTACTGAGTCAACTAAGTCAAATTAACTTAGTTAACTATTACAAGTTACTATGACATAATTTCGATTTAATTCCTAATTTAACTCACAGAGAAATTAAATTAGGATTTAGTGTTTCTATTTCTAACACTTTGAGTGGCTCTTTGAAATTTCCTGGTGCTTTTTCTACTCCAAATTTGGCTTAGATTATTTCCTTTGTTCTCGAGGCTAGTATGCCTCCAATATCCAGTGTTATCTTTCTTTAGAATCTTGTTCCATCAACAAATAGTTCTCAACTCATTTCTTCCCGATATAACTCCAATATGCTTCTGATTCCAATCAGTTATGCTAATGACCAAGAATCCCAAATTTTGTATTTCAACGTTCCCTTATCAGTCCCTCGAGCAATCCATTTACCTTGCTCTCTGTGGAGTCAATCACCTTCCAATTTCATGGATCCCTTTCTCTACTTCTTAGTCACTCGGGTGATCCATCCTTTGGTAAGGCTTCCTCACAATGGAAGGGTCTAAAACAAAGGTTTTCCCACCTTATTACAATTATAAGGGTCATAACATGCTGCATGGAAATCAATTTACATCATTTGCATTAGTGTATCAAAATGGCCCCATTCTTGAAATATTTAATCTATGTGCCACTACACATTTGATATCTTTCAACTATAACTATTTATCTTGTAGCCAAGTTCATCCACCCAACTGGGAAATTTCATTTTTTCCTGCACCATATAACATATGCCTCCATAAGTTCCATCATTAAGGAAATGTAATAATTTTAAAGCATACCTCACCAACAGTTCATTCATGAAGAGAAGTTGGAATTATCCTTTAATTCCTATCATGGAAAATCATGTTAGCTCATAACCCAAGCCATCATAGATTGAATGATATAATATAGATTAATAAAAGAAAATATCAAAAGTTGTGAAATATTGATACTTATCTTGCTTTGCTTATTGTTTCTTACTTTACATACAATGAATCAATATCCATTTGGGAAAATACCCAATGCCTTCTCTTCACTTTAACCACGTACACACACCAGATTGGTTTCCCATCAGCAAGCATCCAATTCCTTTTCTTCACTTTGACCACGTACACAAACTAGATTGTTTTCATGTAGGCAACCATCCAATGCCTTCTCTTCATTTTGCCCATGTACACACACCAGATTGGTTTCCCATCAGCATGCATCTAGTGCCTTCTCTTCGCCTTCACGACATACACATACCTAATTGGTTGTCTATTGGCAAGCATCTAGTGCCTTATCTTCTCTTCTCTTTGATTTAAAATTTACTAAGTGACTCATTGGGCTCAAAATGAGCACTTAAGCCCAATCATAATCTGACAATTATGGGCACTACCAAACCAGGTAGTATTCTATCGATAGTAATATATGTGTGTTTCACACTTTTGTAGGTCCAGGCAGTCTGATACCTGTTTATGTGTAGCACTACATAATATAAGGACCCAGGCAATTCCATGCTTGTCTAAACACTTTTAAACATACACAACATACAAGCCTAGATTATCCCATACCTGTCTTTCCTGAACACATAAACATAACAACAGGTCCAAACAATCCCCTACCTCCCTGATTTGAACAAATTGAATAACGCACACTTATATACATGGTACGACACAACACACATATAGAAAAATATATTTTTTTTACGTTCCCTTACGTAACACATGCATATGTACAACAAAAACACATATACACATAACATATCATAATACATAATATCACAATAATGTAAAGACCACATTGCCTCTAATGGTATATCACCATGTTGCCATTAATTCATAGACCACCTTGCATCTCATGGCATATGACAATGTTACCATTAATCCAAAGACCACCTTGTCTCTCATGGCATATGACCATGTTTCCATTAATCCAGGGACCCCTTGGTCTCCCATTACATATCCCCATTTTGACATTGATCGATAGACCACCTTGTCTCCATTCATGTGAACTGGGCCATACTACCTCATTTGTTTCCTATGTTCTTAGTCTTAACATGAGCATGATGTAATAGATATGTTCAAATGATTATAATTTAGCACAACTCTCCTTTATGCCCAATAAATTCCTCACCACAGTGGGAATTCTTTTTGTGCCATCCATATCCTTGAATAATTTGTTTTTTCTTTTTGGAGTAATTATCCTTTCATTCAATGATTAAATTTTTATAAGATAATTCAGATATATGTCCAAAAATCCATGGACAGTCCACAAAAATCAACTCCTCTTCATGTCAATCCATTCTTCATATGGCACATTTCTTCATCTCATTCTTTTTCTCATGTTCCAACCTCTTTTGGATTTTCTATCTCCACATATACTTCTACAAACCATGTTCCAGATATGTAGTCTATATTGCAGAGATAAAACTTGCTCTAAGGGTCACAACCTCACTTCTTCTATGGATATTTTTCACATTCTTAAGGGCATACCTTATGGACTAAAAATGCTAGGAAACTGCACTAACTAGGGAATTATAATTCTATTCTAATTTCTCTAGAACAAATCCTATCCACCCATAGTAAAAACAAAAAATATTTCCTCCATAAGAGACTCAGCCTTTCTCATATGGATTTAAAGATTGTAGGAATTTCTTTCACTAAATCTTGACATGAACTTCATATCTCTACAACCCGAAAAATAGGGTTACCTTATTCAATATTATGCCTATGACTACTATTGTTTTGGCCCTAAATTACAGTGCAAGGCCTCCTCCATTTGTGTTGATATTTATCACAAACCTTGTGACCTACTAACAAGCACAAGATAGGGTCTCAACCCTCTTTGCTATTTCAAAATGTGACGCGGCCTTCACACGGAGACACCATTGAAACCACATGCCCATATTCTCATGAGAAACCTCTCTTGATCTCAATCTTCCAATAGAGAACAAAAAATATGCCATCCTAACTCCTAGCTTAAACCCATTAAATTGTGTGGCATTCTTGTGAACCCTCACATGATGATCTTGCCCTTGGTGGATGATCATGGCCTCCCTTTAGCAATCATTAATAGACCCTTTAACTTAGCCTACTTTAGGATCACAACTCTCATGGCCTCCTTCATCAAATCATATCCTTCTCACTTAATGTCCTTGCCTTCATCCTAAGGCCTCGTTAAATAGCTTTTCCTAGGCCTCTTGAGAACCCTCTACAACTTATGCATATTATCTACTTATACCTTAGGAAATATTAATTTTCCCTTTTAATTTTATTTTATATTTTAAACCCTTTGCTTGGGTTCTTTTCCCACAAATCCTTTTGCAACTAGACACACACAAACCCATCTCACTAGGCTTGTGGAGTACTTCCCAAGCTACACAGTTCAAAAACATATTCTAGTTGTAGTAATCATAACTTGGTCAAGCTCTTGTAGTCATGTGAGGACTTCGTTGGGTTCCCAAGTTGCAAATTAAGGGTAGTTGTGAGGGAATGATAGCTAGGGAGAGTCAAGGCATGATAAGGAATTAAAATGCATGCTAACACATGCCAGAAAATGTCAATGCATGCTAAGGAGTGTTAGGGAGTGTTGGGGCATATCAAGGGAGAAGTAGGTCAAAATGCAAGGAAAGGAATGAAAAAGATCGTGTGCTAGGGAGTGTCAATAAACTAAAGTTGCCCAGGATAAAGTGTGTTAGGAGAAGTTCATAACAGAATTTGTATGAGGCAAGCCTATAGTTGCGATAAGGAGCTCGACATAGAAGTTTCATACAACGGGAGACTTTTTGCTAGGCACAACTTTTTTTTTCCTTTTAGCTATTATTTTTCTATCATGAGTTGTGGCACACTTTGGTTACATGCTCATGTTTTAAACTATTCTAGATAATTGCATATTTTACATTGTTGTGTATACGTTTTGGGGAACTCAGCTTGTGTAATCTTATATTTTATGTGTCTTGTGCATCATGTGGTTCTTACAAACTCTAAGTTGATTTTGTATTGTTTATATGAATTGAACATACATGTGAAATATTTCCTGTGTAAGTTATGTTGCTTAGTTGTTTTATGGCCATGGCTAGATGTGATGCTTGTCTTGGTGACTAGTTAAGTAGGAAACGTTGTGCTTGGACATGAGCGGCATCAGATAAGTTATAGGTAGTTCTCAGGTGAGCCCTTGCTTCCTAGTCATGTTCTTCCCTTCCTCCCCTCACACCTTTTTGTTTGTTTGTTTGTTAGGTTCCCCATGCTATCCTTTAACCCGCTCTCTTTTATTTGTTCCTCTTTGAGGGGTAGTTTATATAATAGATTATATTCAAATAGCCTTTAGTTTAAGTTCTTTTTTTTTGAAATAAACAATTAATTAAAATTAAAATATAAATTCCTATTATATTAAACTTAAATTTATTTATAACAATAGGAATTCTTTATTAACATTTATAATGAATTTAAAAATAAAAAATAAAAGTAAAAAAAAACTTTTTGATTTAATTAATAAATAATAAATAATTTATTGATTTTATAAGTATTTAAGTTCTTTAACTTTAACTTATTTTAATTTTTAATTAAATTTCTCTCCTTTCCCTTGGTCCTGTCCTGCTAGCTGGTTCCTAGTCAAATATAGTCATTAGCTAGTAAATTTAGCCATTACTTGGTCAAATATAACCATTGAAGGTCCTGCTCTAACTATTTAACATGTAGCCTAGATCTGATTCTTCAACTTGTCCTAATGATGAACCACACTGGTTGGTTTGAAACAAGTCGACAAACTTATTATCATGTGATTTACGCCAAAAAATGTTCTCATAAAAAAGGATAAATCTACTTGTACTATGTGTAATTGGTCAAATTTTTTGTGGCTGAAGTAGACCAATGTCATATGAATTGCAATATCCAAGGACTTGACTTGGTTCCTAGGTCGTGAAAAAATCTAATGATAGTTGTGAGGGTATGAGTGACAAGGCATGGTAGGGAATGCTACGACATCCTAACGTGTATTATATAGTGAGAAGGCATGTCAATCATGATAATATGTTCCAAGTGATAGGGCATGCCAAGATGTGCAAGGGTGTGACATTGCATGTCACGATTGTCAATGACAGAATAGGGAGAAAAAATTTAAACTAAAATGAAATGAACGCATAAGAGGGTTAATAAGTCATCAATTTAACTTTTCCAAGAGGGGCATGTTAGGCACACCAACATTAGGTTGCAAGTGCCAAGTCTTAGTGTATTCTAAGTGTCAAATATTCCTATGTTTCTTCTCATCTACTTTCTAATAATTGATCTCAAATAAATTTAATATTAAACCATGCCAAAGCATCTCAATGCATTCCAGACATGTTAATTAGACTTTCCAAGCACCAACATGTGCCAAGTTCTAATGTGTTTCACGGAGTATTATGCATGCTATGAAGTGGCAGTGTATGTCAAAGAGTGCTAAGGTGTTCTATATAGTTCTAATGCATGCTAAGGTGTGTTAGGGAGTACTAGAACAACACAAGGGAGCATTATTTCAAAATGCACAGAAGTGATTGAATATGACGGTGTTCCATGAGGTGTCAATGAGTGCTAGTTTCCTTGCCAATGAGGGAGTGACAAGGTATTTTAAGCATTGGTAAGGCATGATAGGGAATATTAGCGCATTTCAAGAAGTTATAGAGTGTGCTAGGGAGTTCACATGTGCCAAATAGTGCCAAGGAATGCCGAGACATGCTAGGTGCTAAGGCATGCTAGGATGTGTAGGGTTCCAGGGTATCCTAATATGTGTTAAGGAAACAAAATGAAGAACCAAGCTAAACTGCAAGGAAATGAACACATAATAGGGTTAACAAGTTGGGACTTTATCTTTTTCAAAAGGGGCATTCTAGGCACACTAATTGTAGGTTCTAATACATGACAGTGCTAATGTGTGTTAAGGTATAATGTACGTAAATGCATGCGAAGGTGTTCCAAGGAATGTTAGGGACTACAGGGCATGCCAACACATGTTAGGAGACTGTTATGCTATTCTAGGGCATGCTAAAATGTTCTTGGGTGTCCTAGTCATGGCAAGATGTTTTAGGTACAAAGATGTTCCGAAACGTGTTAGGTGCCAAGGAATGTTAGTGTGTGCCAAAGCATGTTAAGGTGTGCCAGTGCTGCTTAGGAAAGTTAGGTTTCCCTCATTAATAGAATTGAAAAAGCTTGATTATGTATTAAATAATATAGTTCCTACACACACTAGTGGAAATTTATGTAAAGGGAATTTTCTAGGTAATAAACCTACTAAAGATGAATCATGTGTTGACTCATAGGAAAACTATATTCTCATTACTTGAGGGAAATGATGCACACTAATTACGCCTTAACAAATTGGCTAAGTCTACGACTATGGCCTTAGACACATAATGAAAAAGTCTCCATAACGATGGTCTTAAATAATTTTTTGAAAAAAAATATAGTAACAGGCACATAACGTCATAAAAACCTCACTGGAATGATCAATGGTAATAAACATTTTTTGACGTCACCAAAAATAACGTTGGTGAGGGTCAATAAAAGATCTCCACTAGAAATGTCACTAAAGAGAGAATTAGTGATGGGAATTTAACAATCCTCAACAAAATTTTCATTTAAAATGGCTTTGGTGACAAAACTTAAAGGACCATCACTATATGCACTTACAACAACACTTTTTGGAATATCATCAGCACATGCGACATTGGTGATGGACCTTAAAGGTCCGTAACAAGCATGACCCTCACCAATGACCTTCTTGTTGTAGTGTATGTTTTCTTCTTGAATGGAATTTATAATTCATCCCATTGTATGATGCTATAGATGTTATTTCCATCTTTCTTCTACTCACCCTCCTAAAATGAATTTGAATGAAGAACTCCAAAAAGACTGCCTACCTTTCCCTATAGAGGATCCCTCTTTCTCTTCATCCTATCATTGTAAAATAACCAACTTTATATGACTGTATTGTCCAATGGACATGTTTTTTCCCGTGCCACCAAAACTTTAAAACCTATATCCTTTTGAGCACCATACCTAGCGTAAGATCTAAGAGATTGAAACAATTGGACAGAGAGAGCCCTCCATGAAGTTGGAACAACTAGATTTTAGATTTTAAGTTTTTTTTGGTTATGTTTGGGTTCCTCTCCTCAACTTGGAGGAATTACATAGTGCTAACATGATGGATGTAGATCCCATGATATTTGTATGAAGGAACTTTGTACAACGAGCTATTATCATAAATACAAGTATTATAGATGATTTTTTTTAATTTAATTATCATGACATTACTTTTGTATGTATATAGATCCTATCCATCTTGAAGTAGAATATTGGAGGATTTTGGGTTGCTTTCTAAGATCATAATGACCATTTTTCAAAAGAACAATATTGTCAACACAAATGTGATATCCCTCAATTTTTGGTAATTATTAGTATTGTTTATTTTTTAAATGTTTCATCTTGATCAAACTATGATTACTTGGAATGGAATTTCAATAGCTTGTGTAAATGAACCATATACAAGTGGTTATGAAATAAGTGAATCTTATTATAAATAAATTGGAATGGAAATTACTTGAATGAGACACTAGAGTAAAGGGATAATTTCCAATCTCAATCTTAGGTAAGGTTGAGACAAATATTCCATGGGAAACAAATGTTTCCAATATATGAAGCTTCAATGGATGGGAGAAAAATATCCATGAAATATTGGAGCGGGAGAAAGATCCCAAATATATGGAAAGATAAATCACAGTTAGAGATAAATGCAGGCTTTAGTAGCAAAATCTTTCCATAAAAGTGGGATGCCACGAATATAAAAAACTAATAAAAGAAAATGTAGAAATATACTTATTGAGAAGATGAAGGGGTTGTTGAAGCTGAGAGGGATCTTCCTAAAAATTGGTATTGGCTAGGGAGGAACTGGCGGTTAGTTCATTTTTGGGTGGAACAATCTATTCATACATTGATTCTTCCTCATTTTGGTTGGAGATTCTATGTGCCTCATTCCGTTGATATATATATAATATATATATATATATATATTATATATATATATATATATATATATAAGTGTTGAAATGACTATAGGATAAAGTGATTCCATTTTTAGTTGGTATCATTGTATAGCGACAAAAAGGACTTAGATATTAATCTACACGTGAAAAGATAACTGATAATAGTATATGTATCTTAGATTGATATTTGGATTAGATATGGAAGTAGGAGCAATTAATATGACCACAAATAATATTTTCTTGGTCTTATTCGCGTGTTGTGTTAGTGATTTTTTTCGTTTAATACTTGAATTATTGTTGAAGTATGCATTGACAGATTTATGATTTTATCTCTATGTACATGAACACTCCAAAGGAAAAGATCACGTTAACAGAGTCTAGGTGGTTGGAAATGAATTACACTTAGAGATCTAGAGTGCAAAGATCTTCTAGTTCCTTGTTATAAATTCAAGGCAACTTAATCCAGCCAAACTGTTCCCTAAAAGGAAGGGTAAGCACTCGTAGGAAGCTGATGAATAGATTAAAAAAAGAGAGAAAACTCTTATGCAGGTAGATAGACACTATAGTATCGAAAATAAATTTTTGTGGGTTAATAAGTGAACAAAATCGCATAACCGATAGCTGGAGTAGGGTAGGAAAGTATTTTAATTTTGTAATACACAAAATAGGAGGGTATGTGAAAAAGAAGATTTTTATATTATTAAAACACAGAATATGGAAAATGTAGAAGAAACTGAGCCCTAGTAGTCTTCATGATCATAAATACATTGTTATGGATACACCTAGTGATCTAACCAGTTTGAACAGAGGTGCATGGACTTAGAAGCTAATTTACAAATCAATAAAACTCAGAGCGACCCAATAATTAAGCCAACGAATAAGGAAAAAAGCACAGATGTGTTTAGTAATTCAGATCATTAAGAAATTAGAGTACTAATTTTTCCAATGTAAGGGAGGAAATATAAATATATCCAGAGCTGAACATCAAATAATATTTCTTGATCCAGTATAGCTAATTGTGAACATATCGTAACCTAGGAAATAACAATGAATTACTACCATAAATGCTATTTCCACCAAAGAACAACGGAATTTAATTGTAAATAATTCAATGTAAACACAATATCAAAATAAGGCGTAGAAGATTATCAATCTTTCCATGTAGGAAAAGGATCATAACAAGGCCTACAACCTTATAAATGATTCCATGTAAATTGCATTGTCGAAACAACACCTACAAGCCATCGAAATTATATATATTCATATAATTGAAATGTATAGGACTAGTAGCAAAATATAACATAGAAATGTCTAGCTAGATAGCCATACGATAAGGTCTCAAACATAAATATCAAATTACACATGATCTCTAGTGACTACATCCTAAAATTCTAGAGACGTAATATTCAGTGGAGAGGATCTCCATTAAAGGAACATTCAGTATACCTTGGTATAGTTGTGTTGAACCATACTAATTGAGAAAGAAAGCAAGAAAAAAAAGACCCAGTAGCATGAACATGATTTCCTCAGTGCCTCTATTGGTTAGGACCAAGTGTGGTATTGGTAACTCATAGGAATAAATGACAAGATCCACCGACCTGAGAAACTGGGTGACCTGTTAGTCATTATTAATACCATACTTCTACTGAGAGAGATTAGGAAGAAGTGGTCGTGAGTGTACATACACAAACAAACATATAAACCACTACTTAGGGTTGAGAATAATAATAATGTATAATAGAAAAAGGTGGCTTGAGGTTACTAGAAACTAATAATCCAAATTTAGCTCTTTAATTGCAATGAGGTCTTTTCTCCCTCATTCGCCTACTGCAAAAGGGAAAAAATAAATTGGAAATGGAAATGAGAAACTAAGCATAGAGAAGATTGGGAGAATTAGTTATAAATCACATATCTAATTAGGAAGAAAATCTGGCACCTGGGAAGGTAAGGAAAAATGGATAGTGAAGTCTCGGTCATGTGACCACAACCCTATTAACAAGGAAATGCTTTGTAGGGGGTGTAGATGCTTTAATAGGTCAACATATAATATTCATGGCATACAAAGGTGCAAGAGATGGAAAGGATAAACACGTATCATTATACCTTAAGGAATGAGTGGAGGGTCTGATAAGAATCGGGGAAACATGAAAATGACCTAAAGGCTAGCATTCCCTATACTACGCATGTTGAAAGATATCAAAACAAAAAACCCATGCAAAACCCACAAACCTTTGTTCTAAACTGGGAACTGAGTACGCAAATCTCGAATATTACTCAGACAAAGGAAATCTACAATTAGAGAAACAAAATATCAGAGAGTAAGTAGCCATTCTAACACAATTCCAAAGGAAAACAAAAGTATTGCTTTGTGAATTGCAAAGGGAAGCCATAGTCTGGATTACCTGGGCTACTTGTGTTTTATTGTAATATGAAGTGATATTTTTTATATAAAACACATAATGCATTGGAAAATGCCTTGTGAACTCCTCTTCCCTAGGCTTGAAGATTAGAGCACACATAAGGAGACAAAAAAAACCTTAGTGGTGGGAACAGAGTGAACCGCAGGAAAAACAAAGAGAAGAGGAATAACACTATTCAACTAATTCATAAACCAAACCATTACTACTTATGTTAGAATAAATTACCTGGTTGTGGTGGAAGTGAGCTTGTTGCCATGGCCTAAACCATGGTATGGTTGCAATTCTCCATGAGGCTAGAACTAGAGGTGCAAGAAAATACCTTACCGAAGAAAAAAACCACTTAGTGAGAAAATGGGTTAGTAATGGAATGACTTAGCCAAGAATGAGGGTTCTTCCATGATGCAGGACTTCCGTCAATCTTTCCTAAGAGTAATTGGGTGTAAGACAAAGAAGAGATGAAGCTGCCATATTCCAAAGGGAAAGGAAGGGATTTATTTCAAGTACGCTTTGCTGGAGGAGCGACCACCATTAGATTTCCCCGACATATCTTAGTCGTGCACTTAAACCAAGGCTTGTGTCTGAATGTGACTTGCACATGGCACACATTGAGTTGGAACAAAGAGATTGTTTCCCCACAGTTGCTGGGTGTAACGACCCTTACAACCCTTTTTAATGTGTTATATCATTTGTAAGTAAGGAGTAATGAGATTTGACTCCAGGGCTTAAACATGAATTCATACAGATAACCATATATACTTTTTAAACCATCTTCAATGTTTCCTGTCAATATCAATGCGTAATAAAATAGAATATGGAAAGTATATGCGAGTGTAAGGATTCTGGACACCACATATCTCCACAATGGTATGATATTGTCCACTTTGGGCCTAAGCCCTCATGGATTTGCTTTTGGACTTAACCCAAAAGGCCTCATACCAATGGAGATATTTGTCCATCCTTATATACCCATGATCCTCCCCACTTCTAGTCAATGTGGGACTTTGGTCGTATACCCAACAATCCTCCCCTCGAACAAAGGACCATCGAGCCTCCCCTCAAACGATTATCCATCCGTCCACTCTCTACCAACCA
>APFE030602354.1:91588-108391 GCA_000404065.3 Pinus taeda | reverse complement strand
TTCACCGTGTTGGGAGCAGGACACGTCCATGAAGAATCCGGAGCACACCGCCTGTTTAACCGAGCTCATCCACGGATCACATCGTGATATTACCGGGGCCCACCACCTTCGTTCGACATTCCGAGGATTCATCCACTTGGCTAACTTCGGGGCATGGCTCTGATACCACTTGTAAGATATTTACCCAAGAACAGAAATAATTACGGAGAATCACTGAGAGAAACAAATATAAAAAATGACCAGCAATAACCATAAACACATAAATGCACATGTTTATCCGGGAAAACCCCAAATCCAGGGAAAAACCCAATCATAATGAAATTTCATTATCCTTGGCCAAAACCCTGGCCAATCCGACCAAGTGAGCTTTCACTGCTCACCTCCAGGCCATGCCTTACAATGAAGTCCTTCCAGCCTTTTATAGGCTCCATTACATATAATACCACGGGCAGAATACAATGGGTGCACAATACCATGTACCCCAAAACCATCACTATTTAACCTCGTCAAATTTGACTCTATCCTGAGTCAAGTTTACCTAACAGCGAGGGGGTTGGGGAACCTAACTCGCTAAACATATAGTTAAGGTAATACTACTAACTTAAGAACTATCTAGGGAAATAAAACAAAGGTGGATAAAAGAAAACATATGTAGTCATCGTCACTAGAAGAGTGGTGGCTTACGTCATCATACATCATTGTAATTATCAAGCATGAAATAAGAATACATAATCTAGGGACATAGCTAGATGAATCCAGTAATAATATAAGAACCAATTATCATGAACTCTATTTCATTTGGTTGTTTAACTAATTTTGGAATGATGTACTCAAAGTATGATACAATAAAAAATATATGAAAATGAATATGCTTTTATCGTGCCTTAGGAAAGTAGTAGGAAGGGGTTATGACAAATGGTATCGGAGACCTCAAGTTCAAAAACCAAGGCTTAATGGAACCACTAGAATAGGAATTTTCTAGAGAAGATAGTTATGCTATGTGAAATTAGTAATATTTATTTGATCTAACTTATAGCTATAATATGTTGTATAGGGTAGTATATAAGGACACCAATGATAAATGGAATATGGCCCTCCTCTATCTATAATGACAGGTGGGGGATTGTATCTTGAGTTAGGAAATGGAAAAAAGCCACCAAACACCCAACTGCTAGAAATTATTAGGAGTTTACAACAAGGATTGGGCTACCTTAGGAGAAGCAATGAATGGTTGTTAAAGCCTAGCGAGGAACAAGAGAGAATGATTACATAATTGACATAGAAGTCTAGTCAGAAAATGATGGAACCTATTATGGAAAAATAAGGGTGAAGGCTCTCAATTTTGGCAAAATAAGGATAGAGAAAAATATATAGTGGGAGTTAAGAGACAAAAAATGGGATATATTAAGAACTTTAGCAAGTACCATAAAAGGAAAAAGTTTAGTAAGATGACTAGAAATCAACCAACACACTCTCAAGTAAGTTTGAAACCTATGGACCTAAATGTTAAGGGAGTAATGCAGACATAGAGAAGGGAACACTAAAATGTTGGTGGTCTGGTGAATCTCATTTGCTAATGGATTGTCCACATAATCCCATATATGTACAACATATACAATTTTTCCATGAAGCTACTACTATGAACGATCTCACTAGGAATATTCCTAGAATCAGTGTAGCCTTGGAAGATAGACAAGTGAAGAATCAATGATAATGATTGAAATGAAAGGTAGTATTTTCAAACAACATGTTTCTATTTCAATAGATCCCGAGGCTAGTTTAAGTTGTATTGGACCACATATAGTGGAAAAGTGCAAACTTAAAAATGAAAAATATAGAACTGTTTGGATGGTAGAACTTGTGACTAGTACCAAGAGAAGGGTAGCCAGTCAAGTAAAGCAATGTGATCTTGATTTAAATGGTTACTTAACAACCGTGAATTTGAATGTACTTCCATTACCATCATATTATGTATTAATAGGTATGGAATTGCTAGAGAAATTAGAACGCCATTATAAACTATTTGACAAAAAATAGTGACTTGTGTGAATCCACAAGGATAGACACAAACAATTCAGGGTGTACCAAAACCCATATCAGTCACACAAATTACAGTTGTACAAATGAAAATAAGTGCTCAAAAAGGGTGCCGACTAATTATGGTTCAGGTAGAAATCGTTGAACAACAAAGTGAGAAACCATATTTAGATACCATGCCAATTATTAAGGATTATCGATATGTTTTTCTAGAAGATATTTCCAGATTACCACCTCATAGAGATATTTCCATTCATTTAGTACTCGGTGCAACCCCAATTCCTAAAGTATAATACTCGATGAGTCCACTTGAATTATTGGAACTGAAAATGTAGTTACAATAGTTGTTGGAGAAAGCCTATATTAGGCCTAGTGTGTCACTATGGCGGGCGCCACTATTTTTCATTAAAAATAAATGACACATTCAGGATGTGCATCGATTATTGATAACTGAATAAGCTAACCAACAACAATAAGTATCCACTTCCCTTCATTGACGACCTATTTGACCAGGTAAGGGGGGAAACCATCTTTTCAAAAATTGGCATAGGAGCATGATATCATCAATTAAGAATCAAAGTGAGGGTATTCAGAAGACAACCTTTAGGATCTGATATGGGCATTAAGAGTTCATAGTATTAGGATTCAGATCCAACAAACTTCATGTGCTTGATGAACAACATACTCAACAAATACTTAGAAAAGTTTGTGTTGGTTTTTATTGACAATATCCTAGTATATTCCAGAAATGAAGAAGAACATAAAAAACACTTAAAATTCGTATTGTAAACTTTAAAGGAGAATCAGATGTGTACAAATTTCAGTAAATGTGAATTTTACAAACTAGAATACAACGCTTAGCTCACGTCATTTCTAAGGAGGGATTAGCGATTGATCTCGAAAAGTTTAAAACCATGAGTAATTGTCCCATGCCAAAGGATGTGTCCAATGTATGACCATTTATGGGACTAGAAGGTTATTACCACAGGTTTATAGAGGAATTTTCCATAATAGCATATCCTATCACGTCATTACAGGAAAAAGGAGTAAAATTTGAATGGACTACTAAGTGTTAGAATAGTTTTGAAAAGCTAAAACAGTTACTCACAACAAAGCCCACTCTAAAACTTGCAGATCCCAACAAGGAGTTGACAGTTTGCAATGATGCTTATATGGTGGGATTAGGGAGAGTTATACTAGAGTATCATTCTTTTATAGCCTATGATTCCAGAAAGTTAAGAATCCATGAAAGAAATTATGTGGTATATGATTTAGAATTAGCTGATGTCATACATGCCTTGGAAATGTGGAGACACTATTTGTTAGAAAAAAAATTCGCTTTAGTAATAGGTCAAATCACCTTAAAATATCTCTTCAGCCAACCATATCTCAACATGAGACAAGCTAGATGGATGGTGTTCCTTAGTGAACTTGAATTCAACATAAAACATATAAAGGGAAAGGAAAAAAGTATAGGATATGCTTTGAGAAGACATGCTTACAATCTCATGGAAGTGACAGTTAGCAACACAATGACAAATTTCTTAGAGAATATTCAAAATGTTATAATTAATGGCCCAAAATGTCCATAAATACAACAGAAGTTATAAAAAATTCATATTCCCAGTTATGTAGAAAGTTTTGAAAAAATATTTTTATAGAGGAAGAGATTGTATGTCCCCAATATGTCTACTCTAAAACATATGATACTTGATGAGTACCATAAGAAACCATATGCAAGACATACTAGATACCAAAATATGATCATGACATTAAGGAAAAAACGTATTTTGTCTTACTATGAAGAGAAGAGTGACAAAGTACCTGTCAAAATGTTTAGAGTGTCAGCATGTAAAGTTAGAACATCAACACCTTATTGGCTTCTTGAATCCACTACCCATTCTAGAACAGAAGTGGGAGATAATCTCTCTATATTTTATCACTGGGTTATCGAGAACTAAAATAAAACATGACTCCATTATGGTTGTGATGGATACATTAATAAAGGAATCGCATTTCATATTAGTGCAATCTACTTATAGTACTGCACAGGTTGCCAATGTGTTGATGAAGGAAATTTTCCAATTGCACAGGGTACCTTAAATGATAGTGTCAAATATAGATGCCAAATTCACCTCAAATTTATTGACGTAATTGTTTGAGAGCATGGGTACTAAATTAATTTTTGGTAAAACATATTATCCTCAAACAAATGGACAAATTGAAATAGCCAATAAAATTTTAGGAGACATGCTCTCAATGTATGTTATGGAGTTTCCTACAAAATGGGAAGAGTATCTACATTTAGCTGAATTTGCATACAACAAAAGTTATCAAACATCTATAAAAATTAGCCCTTTCGAGGCCTTCTATGGTATAAAATGCCATACACCTCTTAGTTGGTGTCAACGAGAGGGTAGGCTAATTCTAGGGCCAAAGGCATTGAAAGAAACTGAGTAGATGATGTGGAGAATTCAACAGAATATTAAAACAGCACAATATCAAAAAAAGAGTTATGCAAAAAGGAAAAGAACATATAGAGAATTCAAAGTTGAAGATCATGTGTATTTTAGATTTAAACCAAGGAAAAGTACATTAAGGACGGGAACCTGTCCAAAATTAGCACCATGGTTTTGTGGACCATTTGAAATTTTAGGCCGGGTTGGATTAGTAGCTTGCCAATTAAGATTATGTAGTCACATTAAATTTCATAATGTATTTCATGTGTCTTTTCTAAGAAATATATACATGATATTTCTAACTTTATTGATTCGAAAATTCTATAGGTGGGACCCAAAGGTGACTTCCTGGCATGACCTCTTTGTATTCTAGACAGGAAGGAGATATGTCTCCAGAATCGAGCCGTCATTCAAGTCAAAGTGAAATGGAATCACTTTATTTCGGAGGAAGCTACCTGGGAGTGGGAAGACAAAATGCAAAAGAAATATCCCACATTATTCCAGAAAGAAGGAACTGAGAATTAGACAGTGAGGATGGTGTAGCTAAAAGGGGGAATAGATGCGATATCCCTTAGTTTTTGGTAATTATTACTGTTTATTTTTTAAACAACTAGTCTTGATCAAACTATGATTAGTTGGAATGGTATTTCCATAACTTGTGTAAATGAACAAAATACAAGTGGTTAAGAAATAAGTGAATTTTATTATAAATAAGTTCGAATGGAAATTACTTGAATGAGACACTTGAGTAAAGAGATAATTGCCAATCCCAGTCTTAGGTAAGATTGAGACAAATATTCCATGTGAAACAAATGTTTACACTATATGGAGATTTAATGGATGGGAGAAAAAGATCCATTATATATTCTAGCTACAGAAACATGTTAAATATATGGAAAGATAAAGCATTACTGGAGATAAATGCGAGCTTTAGTAGCAAAATTTTTCCACAAAAGAGGGACACTGCTAATGGAAAAAATCTAATGGAAGATGTTAGAGTCGGTCTGGTAAGTCCTCCGTGAGAGATCAAAACTCCTTATGCATTTCATGATTAGGTGTCCCACTCCATTATCCCAGTTGCATTCCTCTAGGGCATGTCGTAATCTGACGGAGAAGGTAATTATAGTCATTCCCCCTCATGTTCGTCTCTTGCTGGCTCAGGTCTTTTGTCAATCATCATCAAGGTCCATGATAGTCAAGGTCTAGTCCTTTAAAGGACAAAGGTCATTTCAAGGTCTAGGTCTAGGAATTCATCAATTTGGTACTTGAACATGTCCAGTCAAGCCATGCAGGCCAGAGTGAGGCCCTTACACAGTTATGGTTTAGAAAGCTTCATCATCAGGTGGATAGACTCCGGCTCTTCTTCAAAACTCTGTTTTGAAGAAAAGTCAAACAACATCATTTATGACCAAATTTTCAAAAAAGTCATCAAGTGATTTTTTCAGATGCAGTCATGGTATCCGTGGCCAAATGTCCTGTCGTGCAATCCATGCAAAGAATGCCAAAAATTGCGTCATTTGAGCTAAAATTTCAAAGGGAAAGTGAAAATCAGTGTGTTTTAAAGTCAATGAAAAAGTGAAAAGCTCAAACATTAGAAAAATGGGTTTTTGAAGTGGAAAAAATTAAACCCATCTCTTCCAAGGCTATATATACCAATTTTTGTCAAAAGCAAAGGCATTGTGCCATTACAAGTCCTAGAGAAGTATTGGAGATGCGTGAGTGTGCATTGGTGAGCGATTAAGTGAGTTGGAGGTGACCTCGGAGAGCGCGGCGCACATAACCAGGAGCGCAGTGCACACAGAGGGCGCAGCACACACGCAGCCTGCCCACAGTGTAAATTTCTTGAGGGCACAACGCATACCTAGAGCGCGGTGTACTAAACTTTGCGCACAGTGCATACAGTCATAGGAGCAAACGAGGAGTTGGAAGCGGCTTGGAGGTGAAAACAAGGGCACGACGCACATAGGAAAGGGCGTGACGCACACAACACCCACCCACCATTCTAGCCCATAACGAGCACGGCGCACACCCATGGCGCGGCGCACAGAGATAAAGCACACAGAACGTGCCAAAACTCCCTCAATTTTTTTGTGAAGCCCCTCTAATTGCAAGGTAGGCTTTCAAACTCACTTGTGCATCAAATTTGATAAAGAGATGGTGGGTTATTGTTGGTGATTGAATGCAAAAACATTCCATAAAACAAACACAAGAAGACACCGAAGAAAAACCATTTTGCTAGGGTTGTGTAACAGTGTTGTTGCTGCCAAGGTTATTTTTCCTACCCTACCCCTGTCCCTTATTCCCTTATGTCATTTTTTTCTATCATCACTACCCTAACAATATCAAACTCATATTCTGTTTCCCCTCCTCCTATTGCTAAATTAAAACCCCAAAACCCTACCCCATCAAAGTACCCAAACTCCTCCCATATCCCTAACAAACTTCTCCCTATAAACCTTAACCCCATTTCATCACTCCCTTCCTAACAATCCTTGTTTCATTGTTCCCCTTGGTAACAGATACTTCAAAGGCACCCGACCTACCATCATCATCAAAGGGGTTGTCTTATCATAGTCCACATTGCAGTCATGTCATCACAACATTCATCTAATTATGAGAGGGAGACACAGAGTGACTCATCCTCAGAAGAGCAGTCTCCCAAGAGACACCACAAGAGTGGCAAACGTGTCAGGGATGAACTCACTACCCTCACCGAGTTACAAGCATGTCGTCTTGCCATGACATGCTTCTATCACCTATCATGTTTCAAATTTTGTCAAAGGGTGACAAATGTCAGAGTTCATCATGAGTTGGCGCATTTATTTGTGCTTCATCTACATGGAGGTGAGTCTACCTTGTCCAGGGTCACTTTCACATTGACACCCAAAGCTATATCAGTGGAAACAGGTATACCAAATGTTGGGGAGCAGTGGCATAAGAAGAAGAAGGTGGAAAGGAAACACTATCAGCCTTACATCAAAACCAAATTCTTGAATGAGCTCACAAGAGTATTTCCCTTCAGATACTTGAAGAATGAGTATGCTCTACTCATGAGATTGATCATGAAATACTTCAGCTGTGAGGGGAGGTTCTCTCGAATGTATGCCTATCACATACGCTTGCTCATGCACTTTACCAGGGTGAGGATGATGAACCTCCCATTTTTCATATGCAGGAATATAGAGAGGATGAACACCTTCATGCTGCATAAGACCCCTCAGCAGTAGCTTAACAGTGTGTATCACTTCGCTCTTATCCGGATTTTGGTTGATCATCAGTTGGGATTGTAGGGCATTTCTTGGGAGGACTTCATCTCCCGTGACTTTTTCACCACACCATAGGTACTATCCGAGCCCAAGCAAGAGTTGGGTGGTCCTTCTTGTCAGCATGAGCACCATGAGACCACGATCATGCCATTTTTGGTGACATATCAGAAGGGCAGTAGGAACTTATTTGCAACAGCAAAGCGAGTGTTATCTCCACGTGGAGTGGAAGGGGCCTCACTTCCATCATCGACTACATAGGTATTGCACAAGGGCAAGGAGCCTATGCATGATGAGGGGCCCTTAGATGTACAAGAGACCGATGTCATCCTCATTCAGGATGAAGAGATAGAGGCAAAAAATGCCAAACATAGGATGACCATTCAGGAGCAGGACACAGAGATCAAAGACTTGATACTCAATTTCGAGAGGCCTAGATGGGTCATCAAGTATCTAGAGCAGAGAAACAAATAGCTTGAGGACCAAAATATGATCATGGAGCTGCAAAGCATCCGTGAAAATCGACAAGCTGCCCAGCAGAGGAGGATCAAGCTCACTACCTTGGAGCAAGAGATCAACAACGACCATGAGTCTTGGTTAGATCGGGTCAACCTACACTTGGAGAAGCTGCTGGAGAAGGAAAATAGGGACAAGACCATATTGAGGAGGATGGGTTGTCATTACAGGGCACAGAACATGAGTGCAGAGGCCCGAATAAGGAGCTTGAAGACTAAATTGAGCAAAGCAACAAAGGAAGCAAAAGAGGTAAAAGAGCAAGATCGGCTTTGAATCTTGGCTGAAGCTTCCTTGGCACAACATAGTACTTCATAGAGGACTTCCAGCCCAAATTTCAAGGAATTTGGGGAAATTTTGGTCACATGACAAATTTTTGGCACAAACACAGGTTTTTTCTCTATACACGCCACGCCACCCAGCCGACGCGTAAGATTGGGAGCTCCAAATGAGAAATGGTTTGCAGTTTTGGATTCAGCATGCAAAATCACGACTACTGGCACATGGAGCAAGAAATTTGGAGAAGACCTTGGCCACCAAAGGGGAAAAAAACACTAAAAAATTGCCTCACTGCCCCTATTTTGACACACAGGAAGTAGTCTTGGAAGAATGAAGATTTGGAGGGGAAAATGAGCTCCAAATTCCAAAATTCCACTTGGGTTGGAAAGTAGACAAGATAGGATTTCCAACAAGCACACCTGGGCACATTTTGGACTCCGGTAAGTGCCTAAAATCTAGTCTCAGTGGCGCAATGCATACAATAAAGGAGCGCGGCGCATATAGGAAAAACGGCCAGAATGCCTCTATTTCGCGAAATTCTGCTTCCCGACTTTTTGTAACTAGGCCCACTCATATGTACTTTACGTTTTCAGCACCTAAGGTAGTTTTATAAGTATTTCGACTCCAGATGGCCAATTATCCAAGTGGCGAAGGAAGGCAAAGGGCCACCCAAGCCATTTGTCATGTTTGTGGTGCTACACCTGTAGCTGTTGTTTGGCTCTCCACCTTCATTTTGTAATGATTCGAGTAACTCCCCAACCCTTGGGCATTCTATCTCCTCATGGAACATTCTATATATTGTATGCAAACCATTTGCAAAGGGTTGGTTGGCTTGTAACTTCTGGGAGACTGTGGGAAAGAAACTCTATTTCTGCATTGTATATTTTTTACAGAGGATTAATGAAAGGCAGTGGCTCTGGTTCATGAGATTCAATGTGGTTGTGAAGTGTAGAAAATGTGTCTCTTATGTTTCATATTTATCTTTTTATGTTTCATAGCTCATTTCATATTCATTTCCATTGAAATTTTCTAAGTTAGCTAAGGTAGAATTCAATTTTATTGCTCTGCCTATGGGAAAATTTCATGTTCAATGTTCATTCTTCTGTTGAAAAGGATTCATGTTGTCCATGCCCTTTTCACCCTCTTAAATCAATCTCTCCATTCTACACTATCTTAAAATTAAATTGCTAGGCTTTCCGCCTACCTTGCCTCATGAATTAATCTGTGCCTTTCTCTGTTTATTGAGGTCCAGTGGTCCCATAATATCCCAGAAACAAAGTCATTCATAAAAATCATTTCCTTTATCCTTTTTCACTTACTAGCCTAAGATAAATAGTTCATTGAAATTCATCTCAGGCCTTTTCATTCATCTGTCTACTGAGTGTGACTCGGAGAGAGCCCTCTCCTGTTCTAGTAGGGCTAGCTACCAGACTGAGCATGGTTTGTGATTACCTTGAATTTTGCCTTCCTTCAGCCTAAGGTAGATTTAAGTGCTAACATAGTGGCTACTCTGCTGTGGACAAATCAAATCCCCATGCTTCTTAATAATTCTAAGCTTCTCGATGATAAGTTTAGGATTTGATAGGTTCAGTAAAGTAGGTTGTGTCCGTTGATTTTTCTCAATAGCACGCTGGCTTCTTGAAGATACACGAGAGCTAATCCAGATCCCGAACCTCTGCTCATCTATGAAAATCCCAATTTGATCTCAAGAAATCGTCATCAAGAAAGCTCTATATTGCTCGTGCTCAAATCTCATTCATGCCTGGACATTTTTGAGTATATTGAAGAGATAGAGTTTGACGAGAAGTTTGAATTATCATTGTTTGAAACCAAGTCCGAAAGAGCGGTTGACTCTATTGTCCAAAATCCACAATTTCTTGTAGACTTGGAGACGAAAAGGGCTAACCGGTCTATTGATAACTACATAATAGCTCAGCTTCAAACTCCCACCATTAGCCCCTTAAAAACTGTGCACACTCGTCCAACACCTCCGAGGACAAATCCACCAAGAGTGATGGCTGCCCGTTTCACACCGCTTGTTTTGCCTCAAATCTTAGATGATATGCCCGCTGATTACCAAAGGAAAATCCCATTCTTTGATGGCACTCCTAATGGCATTACTGCGCAGCAACATGTGGACAAAATGGTAGACTTTTATGAACTTCATGAGATAGATGTGGAGAACGTGGCGATGAGACTTTTTGTACAAACATTTGCAGGTGAAGTAAGGAAATGGTTCAGAGGTTTACCGGCTACACGTATCACTACCTTGGCAGACCTACAAAGACAATTCTTAAATCACTGGGAAGTGAAAAAGAATCCTCTTAAAATTCTGTCAAAATATGACCAAATCAAGAGAAACGTTGGTGAGTCGGTCCAAGATTACTGCATTAGATTCAATACAGTGTATAATGAAATTCCAAATAATCTAAGGCCACCTGTGGGACTAGCCATGTTGAAGTTCTCGGATGGTTTTGATGCTGATATGGCTTATCAATTGAGAGAAAGAGAGTCAGCTACAATGGAATACATGTAGAAGATAACAGTCAGTGATGAAGCAAATCTACTGACCAAGAGAGCTAGAGCAAAGGTAGAAAAGAAGATCACTGCAAAGGAAGAATCTTCCTCGGTAGATCAACTACTTTGGAAGGTAGAGCAGATGCTCGAAAGAGTGAAACTTGACAAACTGGAGCCACAAGTTAGAAATCCTAACTTCCATTGCCAACAACAACCACAGTATAGAATAAGACAGAGAGATGAGACAGCTCAAGAGCCGATTGCACAACAACTAGTACAAACACCTTTGCAAAAAAAAATTGTGCACGGACCGGAATCAGATGAAGACGGGAATGTAATAGGAGAATAAAATCATCTCTTTACTCCAGATGATTTGCCTACTTATCTCAGTGAAGAGGAGGAGTATGCAGAGGATTCAACTGCACACAAAGATGGAGATTTCATTCTAGCAAGAGACATCGTCTTAGAGGAGTAATCAAATGAATACCAAAGAGGTTACATGAATGCTTTGTCTGCCCAACAGCAATGATATTCACTTAGAAACAGGGATGTTCCGATCAAACCCATTCAGAAAAAGAAGGATGTTGAAGCGCCAAAGAATGATTCAGCCGGTACACAAAGGAAAGGGAAGGAGGTGGTTGAAATGGAGAGTAGTAGATCAACATCAGCAGAACCACCACATCACCATGTTACATAGAAAGAAAGGGAGAGGAAAGAAATCCCAGTCAAGGAGGTCAAAAGGATTCCCACTTTCAATTTAGAGAATGATATTTCCAAGCTAAAATATCCATCCCTTTGGCTGAAATATTGAAGAACAGTAGTTATAAAGGACAACTATCTAAAATGTTAAATTTGGACCTAATGTACGACATGGTGAATGTCGAAGATGATCAACTTGAAATTATTTTTGGGCCAACATCAAATGGTGAGTCTCATGACAGCAATGTGCCACCTTTTTACATCAGTTTAAGGTTGCATGATCTTGTGTTCCATAATGCCATGTTCGATTCCAGAGCCTCTCACAACCTCATGCCCAAGGCAATCATGGACAAGCTTGGTCTAGACATCACCCAGCAATATCATGATCTCTATTCGTTCAATTCCACTAGAGTCAGATGTATAGGTCTCATCAAAGACTTGGTTGTGAGTTTGGATCAACTCCCCATGAAGAATGTTTTGATGGATATTTTGGTGGCATACATTCCTCCAAGGTTTGGCATGCTTCTTTCCAGGTCCTGCGTAGCAAAACTAAAAGGGACACTCCAACTAGATTTCTCCTATGCAACGATTCCAGTATTTGGACAAATGAGGAAATTATATCGAGAACAAAAAATGAAGTACATGATCACAAGCAAGGAGAAACCAATAAATCATCCTATTAACTATGTACATACAGATTTAGAGTATTTTGTTTTGTATTCAGATAGTTTAAATGATATAGATAGTTAGTTGGTAGAAGCAGATGATATTCCAGAAATAACAGAAAATTTCAGAGAATTTTTGAAGAAAGAGGAACAAGAACGGAAACACACCGTTGGGCAATCAGCTGAAAGCAATGGATAGCAGGCACGCAAGGCACAACAAACAGATTTCCAGCACTTGCAAGAGGAAGAAGAAGGTTTTTGGACTATGGATTTTGATGGAGCAGTGGGAAATGATGGCGCTGGAATAGGAATTTGGGTACGCAATCCTTTCTACGCCCCAAACAAGGTCCCTAGTAATGTATGGGTATGCTCTTACAAGTTGGCTTTTGGATGTTCAAATAATGACGCTGAGTGTGAAGCTCTAATTGTTGGCCTAAAGATTCTAAGCAAGCTGAACACTAAGAGGATTTCAGTATATGGCAACTCTAAATTGGTCATCAAGCAGGTCAGAGGCGAGTATCAAGCAAAGCATCCTAGGATGCGGGGCTACTGTAACGCAGTCCTAGACATTTTGAAATTATTTTCAGAATACACCTTGACATGTGTGCCTCACATACAAAATAGCATTGTTGATGCTCTTGCTAAGGCAGCAAGTATTTTAAAAATCCCAATGAACTCTAGTAACAAATTCGAAATCCATGTCAAGCATAGTGTAACCGTTCTAGACAACCAGAGATATTAGCAAGTATTCCAAGATTATGACGAGATTGATGATTTTCTGCAAAGCAAAGGCAAGTTTAAAGAGATGTCCATTGACGAAGAAAATGATGATGAAAAAGGCAATGGTACACATGAAATGCAGACCAATGAAATGGACGTCTTGCAGCTGAAGAATAACATTATTCCCAAAGGCTTGATACCTCTAGAAGAACTATTCGATCAGGATGATGTATCCCGCAAGCCAACATTACAGCCAACAGAGAAGGGTGTGGAAGAGGTCAATATCGGGACAACTGCAAATCCTAGATTGGTAAAAGTGTCTAAAGCATTGCCGCCAAAGATCAAGGACAGATATATCAGTTTGATGTCTTCATTTGAAGATGTGTTTGCTTGGGACTATTCTGACTTAAAGACATACGACACCAATATAATTTAACACACTATACCCATCAAGCCCAATAAAAAACCATTCAGACAAAATTTGAGAAGGCTAAATCCAAAGTTGTTGCCTTCTATTAAAAAGGAGATGAACAAGTTGTACAATTCAGGGATCATTGTGCCAATCAGATTTTCAGATTGCATCTCCAACTTGGTACCCGTAAGGAAAAAGACACGGGAGATTCGCTTATGCATTGAATTCAGAAATCTTAACAAAGTCTCATTGAAGGACAACTATCCACTGCCCAAAATGGACCATATACTTCAGCGAGTAGTGGGGGCATCTCGTATGTCACTGCTTGATGGTTATTCCAGATATAACCAAGTTTCTGTCCATGAGGAGGACTGAGACAAGACATTGTTCACCAATCCATGGGGGACCTTTTATTACACGAAAATGCCTTTCGGTTTGAAGAATGTGGGTGCTACATTTCAGCATGCTATGGACTTGGCTTTTGCGAACGAGAAGGATGTCTTTTTGGTGGTGTATTTGGACAATTTGATGGTGTTTTCTAAATCTGATGAAGAGCACATGTACCATCTTAAAACTGTCTTCCTAAAGTGTAGAAAATATGGCTCGTCGCTGAATCCAAAGAAGATCTTGTTCGCCATGGAAGAAGGCAAACTACTAGGACACATTATCTCCAAGGATGGCATCCATATTCACCCGGCACTTATGCAAGAAATTCAGCAAATAGATCTGCCCCAGAATAAAAAGGAGATACAATCATTCAATGGCAAGATGAACTTCCTCCGCTACTTTGTACCGAATCTCGCGGAGCATCTAAGAGAAATGACAAACGTGCTTAAGAAGGACAGCCAAATGAAATGGACAAAAGAGGCAGTAAAGTCTTTCAATTTGGTCAAATTGTGTTGGGTCCATATAATATTAGTGATTACCCCATTACTATTGTAGTTATACCCCTTATTAATATTGTTGTGCCCCTATTATCCGCATATTGTTATTACTGTGCCCCATAGAATCCCTCTATTGTTATTTTTGTGGCTTTATATTATTATTATTAGGTCGGCTGGGTTATATCGTGACTCCTTAGACTCCTATATATAGAAAGGAGGTTTTGTCATTTTGAATCAACAAAGAATTGTTCATTTATGTAATGTAAAGGAGGTTTCCCCCTCGAAGAGGCTGAATTCTAAGGCGTTGATCTATCTTTTCTATCTTTTCTTGAGCTGGTTTCATAACATTTGGTATCAGAGCTTTGGATTTTAGGGTTTCGCTGCCCCAAACAGGTCATCGTGGCATTTTCACTATAACTTTTGTTCTGCGACGTTTTAGAAGTTGAAAAAGAAACCCATCTGAGAATACATTGAGCTAAATATCAGGTCCGAATTTCAGAGCCTTTTGCAATATATTTGTTGACATATGATCTGATGAAGTTGGTCTTTTTGCAGAGTCCTAAATTACATTCCAAACAGGTGACCTAGGGAAAATCGTCATAACTTTTTCTCTGAGCATTGGATTGAAATTTTGTAAGAAGGTACAGAAAGAGGATGAACTTTAGTTTCTTATATATATTTTTTAGAGCTAAAGGTCAAAACAAGTGACTCGTGGAACATCATACAAGTTCGCTCTACTGAACTAGTCTATAATCAAGTCATTGTGGGAGATTTCTCATAACTCTTCCTTGGAGAATCCAATTTGGATCAGATTGGTGGCATTGGAAAGAGGACACAGAGGGCTACCACAAGTTGAAATTTTAGGACTAGATGTTCTGAAAGTACAGAGATACATCAGAGGCAATATCGAGCTCCTACAAGGAAAAAAAAGGTGTGGAGATTCTTTTAAATTTTTGCTTAAGTTTGATTTGAAAATTTAATTTGAAGGAATTGAAAGGGCTGTTAGAGCATTATTATCGGTAACTGATGCCCCGAGGAAAGAAAATGTAAAAACCTAGTAAGGAACCTGAAAGTTCTAGCATGACTCATGAAGAAGAGGAAGAAATGCTACATGATATATCAAAATTACAAGACCAAGTGCAAAAAATGTCAGCCTCACAAAATCTAACAGAAGCTAAGATAAATGGCATGGAATCTAAGATAAAGGGCGTGGAAGCTAATATGAATGGCATGGAAGCTAATATGGATGATTGGAAGACAAATTTGAAGATAGACATAGGCGATTGGAAGACAGATTTGAAGACAGACATGGGCGATTGGAAGACAGATTTGAAGATAAATATGAATACACTGCTACAAGAAATGGTCACTAAGGGTGAAAGGGCAGTAAACTAAACTAATGATGAGAACAAAAGAAATGTTGATCATGATTCCATAGACTCTAATTTGGGATTGAAGACCCATCATATTCCAAAAATCGATATGAGGAAGTTTGATGGCAAGGATCCCACAACATGGATAATACAGATGGAGCAATTTTTCGATCTCAATAATGTGCAAAACACACAAAAGGTACGTATTGCAACTTTATATTTGGAACCAAATTAGTTTGTATGGTATCAATGGCTTTGCTCTCGTAAACAGTTTATCACTTAGGCAATTTTTACGGAAGAATTGATAGCACATTATGAGGATACAAAAAGCAACACTTTTTTTAGTTAGTTGATAAGTCTCAAACAAAAGGGTTCAATAATGGAGCACATTGACGAGTTCCAAAAATTGAACATAAGGGTAAAAGATGTTACAGAGGAGCATAGGATTGATGTGTTCATAGGGTCTTTAAAGGATAATATCCAACATGATGTTCACCTTTGGGAACCTGATTCATTAGAGAAGGCATTCAGGTTAGCAAGAAAAATGGAAAGCAAAATTATGATAACCATGAAGCATACCACTCACAACTATAAAGACAAAAGTGTTGTTTCCCCTATTCTTCCACAACCTATAAGGTTGACACCACAACAATTGGAAGAAAAAAGAGCAAAAGGGCTTTGTTACAGTTGTGATAGCAAAAACACTAAAGGTCACAAGTGTGCTGAGAAGAAATTATTCTACATAGATTGTGAAGAGGAAGAAGAAAAGGAGCAAGAAAGGTCAAAAGAAGAAGATATACTCCAGGAACAAAGGCCAGATGAAGAAGAAATAAATCCGACCATATCTTGTAATGCATTGGCGGGAATTACCACTCCTGAAACTATCAAGATAGAAGGACAAATCAAGAAGAAAAAGGTAATAGTATTGATTGATTCAGGAAGCACCCACAATTTTATTCATTGTAGGGTAGCAAAAGAATTG
>APFE030602354.1:41281-80886 GCA_000404065.3 Pinus taeda | reverse complement strand
GTTGGTTGGCCTGTAACTTCTGGGAGACTGTGGGAAAGAAACTTTGTTTCTGCATTGTATATTTTTTACAGAGGATTAATGAAAGGTAGTGGCTTTGTTTCATGAGATTCATGTGGTTGCGAGTGTAGCAAATGCGTCTCTTATGTTTCATATGTATCTTGTTATGTTTCATAGCTCATTTCATATTCATTTCCATTGAAATTTTCTAAGTTAGCTAAGGTAGAATTCAATTTTATTGCTCTTCCTGTGGGAAAATTTCATGTTTAGTGTTCATTCTTCTGTTGAAAAGGGTTCATGTTGTCCACTCCCTTTTCACCCTCTTAAATCAATCTCTCCATTCCACACTATCTTAAAATTAAATTTCTAGGATTTCCGCCTACCTTGCCTCACGAAATAATCCGTGCCTTTGTATTAAGTTCTTTTTTCATTGAGGTCCAGTGGTCCCATAATATCCCATAAACATAGTCATTCATAAAAATAATTTCTTTTATCCATTTTCACTTACTAGCCTAAGATAAATAGTTCATTGAAAGTCATCTCAAGCCTTTTCATTCATCTATCTACTGAGTGTGACTCAGAGAGAGCCCTCTCCTGTTCTAGTAGGGATAGCTACCAGACTGAGCGCGGTTTGTAGTTACCCTGAATTTTGCCTTCCTTCAGCCTAAGGCGGATTTAGGTGCTAACAGAAGAAAAGGTAGAAATATACCTATTAATAAGATGAAGGTGTTATTGAAGCTTTGATGGATCTTCCTCGTAATTGCTTATGGTTGGGTGGAGCCGTGGTATCATTCAAGTGATTCTTCTCATTTTGGTTACAAATTTTGTGTGCCTCATTTTGTTGTATATATATATATATATATATATATATATATATATATGTGCATTCTAAAAATATATGCAGGAATTAGTGTCTAAAATCCGTGATACTAGAATTACACTTCTATATATCTAAGTATTAAAATGACTGTAGGATAAACTGATTCCATTTTTATTTGGTATCACTATATAGAGACATAAAGGAAATAGATATTAATTTGTTGGTGAAAAGAGAATCGGCGATAGTATATGTATCATAGATTGGTAAATGGACTCACTTTGAAAGTAGAAGCAATTAATATGACTATAAATAATATTTTCCCAATCTTATTTGTGGTTGTGTTAGTGATATTTTTTCAATTACTGCTCAAATTACTGTTTAACTATGTAGTGACATATTTATGATTTTCTTTCTGTGTATATGAACACCACAAAGGGAACGATGATGATAACTAAGTCTGGGGGTGATGGAAATGAATTACATTTAGATATCTAGAGTGTAGACATCTTCTAGTTCCTTGTTATAATTCAAGGCAACTCAATCCAGCCAAATTATTCCCTAAAAGGAAGGGTAAGCACCTGTAGGAAGATGAAGAATATATTAAGAAAAGAGAGAAAATATCTGATGCAGGTAGATAGACACTGTTGGAAATAATACTGAGAGGGGGGTGAATCAGTGTTATCAAACTAGTAATATTTCATTTCCATAATCAGATTCATATATGCTACTTCAGTTAACGAAACTCGCGTATACACGCAACTATGTTAACTGCAACTAGTGTATATCCAACAAACTTATGATTCAGTTAATTCTTCATATATTGATCTTTAATCAATGCATCAGAACCATACAAATAGAAACCAGGTGTAGTAAAAATAGAACAGATCAGCACACATAACAAACACACATGAACACCAAGATATAAGGTGGAAACCCAATGTGGGTGAAAACCACCTGCTGCAATCATCTTTGTCTTCTTTTAATAATAAGAGAATTATGTTTACAATTTTTGTAATAGTGTAGTCTTATACCAGTACATAGGCTTCTACCTGTAGAAGGCTACAACCTTCTCTCATTCTCTAGCTTCTACTGAAAGGGAGCTACAATCCCCTACCTCTTGTACTAGGTGATATGTTTACTAGTATGTAGGTGCTGACCTACAAAAGGATACAAACTTCTTTTTTCTTCTAGGAACCACATTTCATTAATTTTCAGACTGTATCCATCAACAACATCATTCAGTCATCAAATATATATGCATCAACCACACTCATTTTGAACCAACCACAACTGAATTAATCAATCACTCTGATCATCCAGAATGTTGTCACTAGAATATAGTAACCAATAACCCAGAACAATGCAACAACAGACAGAAGCAACTAAAAAATATTTTATAGGGTATACACTACTTCCATGTGTTGAACCTACGTGCATACGCGCTTTCCTTAAGGAAAAACTGCATATAGATCTACAAATCAAATTTATGATGTATACACTATTTCGATCTGTAGAAACAGTGTGTGTATGCTCCTTTCCTAAAGTGAACTTGCATAGAGATCTGTAAATGATGATTTAAATATTACAACCATTCTAGAATTCAGTCATACATAGATCATCACATTTACAGACTACAACATGCGCCATTGATTCAGATAAATGATCAAAACACTTAAAGATAATTCTCTTCAAGCCTTATGATCTTGATATATCATTATATCTTATCCTTCGTCAACCACTAAGGTTCTTCCTTGGTTAAGATCCAGCAATGCACCATAACCCAATAACCTGCATACTAGATCTCACCCTTCATCAGATATTCAATGCTTGAGTGACTTGGCCTAATGATATTCTCTTCCTTTTATAGTTTTAGGCCTTTACCAATACCATGGACCAAAACCATTTAGGACCAATACCTTGAACCAAATACCTAGGGTCAATACCTTGGATCAAATAACTTGGACGAATACCATGGATCAAAACACCATGGACCAAATACTTTGGACCTAAAATTTAGTTTTCCAAGGTATACATGCCTTTCCTTCTGTGAAATTGTGTATTTACGTATATGCGTGTTGAATACAATTAACCCACATGTATACGCGACTTGACCAATGGTGAACATGCGTATACCTCTCTTTCTTCATTATGATCTGTAACTCTATGTTGTTGACTTGTTGCATTGTGATGTGTCATCTATGTGAGTTGCCATCAAGGAAAACACCTCTGTCATAATGCCAACAATCTCCCCCTTTGGGCTTGATGGAAACACCAAGTCACTCTCCCCCTTTGTCATCAACGGAAAAGGGTAATGCTCCCCTTGAATACCTACTAAATTCTCTGATATGTTGAAGTGTTGATTAAGCTCCTATGATCAAGTCCATGCTCCCCCTGAGCACAAGAAAGGTTTGCAAAAAGATAATATGACTCTATACATACATCACCAATGACCTTCCTATCACTAAGGATTCATACATACATCCATCTGCCAATAAAATGGGGATATACAAAATTTGACTCATCCACCCAACCAAGTGGGGATATACAATTGTTTATACATGTCAAAACACAAACATTATATCGTCCATCCCATACATAGTGGGGTTACAAATTAGGTCTTTTCATGACCTTGACATTAAAATATGTACTTGAATTATATAACAGAGACCAAATATCTTAAACAAGAGCATGATAGTCATCAACAACTATCATCTACAGCATTTGTCAATCAATATCCACATCAGCAACCATGTTCTCCCCTTGAGCTTGTTCCACAAAAAGAATCTGCACCGAGATCTTCTAAGATAATGCCAACAATGCATTATAAGAAGCATATGCTTCCCCTGAACCTATGTCAGATGTTCACTGTCAGATCTTATCAGTTCTTATATTAGAAGACTTATCAAGGCATTGTAATCAATCAGATATATATCAAGTTATCAACAACTTATGAAAGCCAACATATTTCCACATGTCATCAAAAGATTGTAACCATCATCAAGCAAAGTAGAGCAGATAATTCACTGAACCATATGAGACCCCTTTCTCATGAGTTTGGCCCACTTTTTCTCCTCAAACCAACATATACACATTTGTATCGACAAAAACCCACGTATATATTCCACTACACTTCATGAAACTCACGTATAACCACCTTTCTCTGAAAAAATGGATTTTAACAGTAGGATGATGCAGCGACTACTCCCAGCGTCTGTCTGAGATATTAAAATCTCTCTCTGGGTAGTGGTTTAGTGAATATATCAGCAACCTATTCTTTGGAAGGAACATACTCCAATTTGGCCTTTTCTTCAACCACTTGTTCATGTAGAAAATGATATTTGATGGGTATGTGCTTGGTCCTGGAGTGCATGACTAGATTCTTTGAAATAATGATGGCACTTGTATTATCACATAGAATGGAGATGGGTGGAGTACATGTGATCTGAATTTCTTGCAAGGTTTGCATCATCCAAATTAGTTGTGTGCAGCAAGATGCAACAACCACATATTCTGCTTCAACTATAGATAATGCAATTGAACTTTGTTTCTTGTTGAACCAAGATACTAACCTTAAACCCATATAAAATGCACCACCACTAGTGCTTTTTCTGTCATCAACACTTCCTACCTAATCTGCATCTGTATATGCATAAAGTGTAAGATCTGTATCTCTAGGATACCATAACCCATAGTTTTGTGTTGCTTGAAGATATTTGAAGATCTTTTTGACTGCCTGAAGGTGTGATTCCTTTGGATTTGCTTGGAATATTCCAACTATTCCCACTGCATGCATGATGTCCGGTCGAGTACCTGTTAGATAAAGCAAATTGCTAATCATGGATCTGCAAGTTGGTTGATGCACTATTATTGATTCATTGTTTGAGTTGAGACTACATCCTATTACCATTGGTGTACATACTGGTTTAGAATCTTCCATGCCATAATTTTTTAGGATCTATTTGAGGTATTTTGTTTATGAGAGAAAAATACCATCTTTATTTTGCTAAACTTGTACACCAAGAAAGTAGGTGAGCTCACCAAGCAATGGCATTTCAAATTCTTTTTGCATTACTAAAGCAAAATTTTGACTCATGGATTCTTCATTGTTACCAAAAATGATATGATCAACATAAACAACAATTATTAGCAATTTATGAGAGTCAATGTTTGTATATAGATTGCTATCTGTTGATCCCTTTGAAAAATGTTGTTGGTCGAGATATTTGTCAAGACGGTAATACCATGCCCTTGGAGCCTATTTTAGACCATAGAGAGCCTTTCTAAGTTTGCATACAAGTTTTGCATCATTTCCAAGAATGAATCCTTCTAACTGTTCAATATAGACTTCTTCTTTTAAGTCTCCATTAAGAAAGGTAGATTTGACATCCATTTGATATACCTTGAATTATGAAAACTACACAGAGCAAGAAACTTTTTGATGGCTTCAAGTCTAGCAACAAGTGCAAAAGTTTCTTCAAAATCTATACCTTCTTGTTGAGCATATCCTTTACAAACAAGTCTGGCTTTGTTTTTAATAACTTCTCCATTTTTGTTTAGCTTGTTTTTGAAAATCCATTTAGTTCCTATGATATTCTTATCATGAGGTCTGAAATTACTTCCCAAGTATTATTATTTTCAATTTTCTCAAGTTATTCATTCATGGCCTTGACCCAAAATTCATCTCTGCATGCTTCATTTAAATTTTGAGGTTTAGTGGAAGATAGTAATGCTAAATAGCTTGAAGCTTTGGCAATGGTTCTTCTAGTCTACACACCTACTCCTTTTTCTCCTAAGATTTGAGTTTTTGGATGATTTTTTTGAGCATACCTAGACGAAGTCTTTTCTTCTACATTTATCTCTTCTTCTGGTTCTTCATTGGTTTCTTCTTCAGAATCAGTGTGAATTGATGTGGGAAAATGATCCTCATCTTCTTCATTGTCATAATCTTCAATTTTTATTTGTTTTGGATTTTTGCATGCTTCATCAACCACAACATCAGTACTTTCAATAATTTACCCAAGTCTTTTGTTGTAGCACTTATATCCTTTACCTCGAGAAGAGTAGCCAAGAAGAATACCTTCATCTGCTTTGTGTTCAAACTTACCAAGTTTTTCATCAGTACTTTTCATGTAGCATTTTCTTCCAAAAACATTGAAGTATTTTACTGTAGGAGTCTTACCATACGAAAGTTCATGTGGAGTTTGAGTGCCGCTTACCTGAACATTTTCTTGATTGAGAATAGTGACGGATGCGAATGCAGCTTCAACCCAGAAGGTTGCAGGAGTTCCAAATTCATCTAGCATAGCACGAGCTATTTGTTGAATAGTTCTATTCATCCTTTCTACTACTCCATTTTGTTGAAGAGTCCTTGCAGTGGAGAACTACCTTTTTATTCCATGTTGTTCACAAAAGTCAAAGAATTCGTCTGAGGTAAATTCCCCTCCTCGATCAGATCTGGGGCCTTCGATTTTGCGATCTGATTCATTTTCAACCATAGCTTTGAAGGATTTTAACTTTTCAAATGCTTCATATGTATGCTTTAGAAGACCTATCCAACACATTCTGGAAAAATCATCAATAAACAATATAAAGTATTCTTCTCCTCGAGGTGACTTTTTCCTTGATGGACCACATAAATCAGTATGAACAAGTTCGAGAGGCTTACTAGCTGACCCTTCCTTTTTGATGAATTGAGATATGGTTTTCTTACCGAATTGACATGATTTGCATATAGTATTTTCAAGAATGTTGATATTTGGAAGATCGCAAACAACCTGGAATCTGCATGCTTTCCTTATTTGAGAAAAGCTTAGATGTCCCAATCTTCTGTGCCATAGCCAGTTTTCATCATTTTTGCTTAGATAACACTGTTGTTGTCCTCCCTTGAGTATGTATAGGTTGTTTTGAGTTCTTGTCCCTTTAATCACAATTTCTCTTGTATCAAGCACACAGACAACACATCCATTTGATCGAAACACTACCTCATTTCCTTGATCACTCATTTGACTCACACTCAACACATTATGCTTTAAGCCATCAACATACATAACATTCCCAGCTTTAACTTTTTATTTCAAGAAAACAGAGCCTTTACCTTTTATGACAATAGGAGTTTCATTTCGAAAAGGGACACTCTTCTCCTTTTCTAAGGAATTATATGAGCATAGTTTTTCTTTGTCACCTATCATGTGTTTTGAGCATCCACTGTCGATGTATCACTAGTTTTCTTGTCCTTTTGCATACAATGATATACCACATCTTTCTGTTTGTGGTTATTTATTTCTCCATATTTTGGGATTTAATGGAGTTTTCTCTTTTTGAGCTACTTACCGAAATTTACTCTCGCATTCAGATTCTTCATGGCCAAAGTTGCTACAGATTGAAAATTGTATTTCATTTTCAAGAAGATAAACGTTATTATAGGAACGTTTCTTGATCCCTATCACATTCCTTTGATTTTGTGCTTCTCTAGTCATGATATTTTTGTAAGCAACACATTGAGTAGCTTTGTATCCAAAATTATGACATGAGAAACATTGACCGTTAAAGAAGTTCTTGTGATTATCAAATCTACTATACTGTTGATTGTAGTTCAAGTTCCTCTTACTAACCTTTTGATTGATATTCTTTGAAAAAAATTGAGTATGATTTACTTGAGGTTGATTTTGGCTTCTTCTCTTCCTTGAAGTAATTGAGCCTGATTCACCTAGTGATCAACTTTATGCCTTTTTTGACAATTGTCGAACTGTTCACAGCTCTTTGCTACATCATGCTAGATTTTAGTGGAGGTTGTCAGCTTCTGAGATGATTCTTCAGTATATCCAAGACATGTCTTTATCGGAGGAGAGCGCTAGACTTTGATAATTTCATTTAAGGTTTTTGATCCTTTAGAAAATCTAAGATTGAGAGCTTTTGTTTTCTCAATATCCATTCTTAGACCCATAATTTCACATTCTAGCTTTTCATTGTGTGTTTCTCTTTGAGCAAGTTCGAATGTCAAGGTATCTATAATCATATTCTTTTCTTCTAAAAAAATTTTGAGTCTAGAGATTTCTTCATAAAGGTCATCTTCATCTAAAAGATCATCACCTTCATAAGCCATCAGAAGTCTATAGACATTACTATTTTCATCTTCATCACTATTTGATAACCCATCGCTATCTTCATGAGTATAGTATCTCTTTTACATAGACTTTGTTTTCTATTCCATTTTGCAGTTTCCTTCCCTTTATCATATTTATCTTTATTAGGAAATTTTGCAACATAATATCGACTCTACTAGAGGTAAAACATTTGAAATGTAGTTTACCTCTGAATCTACCAGAACCCTGTTGAAGATTCTTGACAAAGTTCGCTTCCTCTTCTTCTTCTGAAATATGTCCTCATACATTGAATTCTTATTTTCCTTTTGTTGAAGCTTTAAATGCAGCTTCTCTCATATTTGATGGACCTCCTTTTCCCATCTTAAAAGCAGTTAAGATTCCGTGAAGCTATGTCATAGTAATAGTCTATAGATCCTGCTTTTCTTCTATGGCAGATACTTTTGATTCAAATTTAGCAAATAAGGATATTAAGACATTTTCAACTAAGGTAACTTCCTTTATCTCTTCACCCAAATTCTTCATGCAATTAACAATCTCATCTATATGTAATAAGTAACTAGCTACACTTTTATCACTGTGCATCTTGAGAGTTTCATATTGGATTATGAGAGTTTGCACTTTAGCACGTTTTACCTGAGAGTCTCCTTTGTACCTTAAAACGATTTTGTCCCATATTTCTTTGGTTGATTTGAGCTCCATAACTTTGAAAAACTCTAATTGTGACAAACTTCCCAATAATGTATTGACAACCTCGACATTGGTTTCCTATTGCTTTTTACCTACTACATCTGTAGGAATTCCTAATGGAAATGTGCATCCTCCTTCCACGATTTCGCAGACATTTGTTCGAAGAGATTGAAGATAGGTTGTGGTTCTTACCTTCCAATAAAAAAAAATTCTCCCATCAAATATTAATGGTCTGATGGATCCTCCACTTTCTTGATTACTCATGATGAGGGATCTTCCTTCAAGCAATCAAGCTTCTTCTAAAGGACCTACTCTGAAACCAATTGTTGGAAATAATACTAAGAGAGGGGGTGAATCAGTATTATCAAACTAATAATAATTCATTTCCATAATGAGATCCATATACAATACTTCAGTTAAGGGAACTCTTGTGTACATGCAACTGTGTTAAGTGAAACTAGTGTATATAGAGCAATCTCATGATTTAGTTAATTCTTCATATATTGATCTTTAATCAGTGCATCAAAAACATACAAATAGTAAGTAGGTGTGGTAAAAATAGAACATATCATCACACATAAGAAACACTAATGAACACTAAGATATCAGGTGGAAACCCAATGTGGATGAAAACCACCTACTGCAACCATCTCTGTCTTCTTTTAATAATAAGACAATTATGTTTACAATTTTTGTACTGGTGCAGTCCTATACTAGTACGTAGGCTTCTACCTACAGAAGCCTACAACCTTCTCTCATTCTCCAACTTCTACTAGAAGGGAGATACAACCCCCTAGCTCTTGTAGTAGCTGATATGTTTACTAGTACATAGGTGTTGACTTACAGGAGGCTACAACATTCTCTTTTCTTCCAGGGACCACATTTCATTAATTTTCAGACTCGCTCCATCAACAACGTCATTCAATCATCAAACATATCTAAATCAACCACACTCCTTTTGAACCAACCACAATCGAATCAATCAACCACTCTTATCATTCAGAATGTTGTCACCAAAATATAGTAACCAATAACCCAAAACACTACAATAGAAAACAAAAGTAGCTAAAACATATTTTATAGGGTATACACTACTTCCACGTGTCGAACCTGTGTGCGTACGTGCTTTCCTCAAGGCGAACCTACGTACAGATCTGCAAATCAAATTTATGATGTATACATTGTTTTGATATGTAGAAACATCATGTGTACACTCCTTTTCTAAAGTGAACCTGCGTACAGATCTATAAATGATGATTTAAATATTACAACAATTCCAGACTTCAGTCATACCCAGATCATGACATTTACAAACTACAACATGTGCCAATTATTCAGATAAATGATCAAAACACATAAAGATAATTCTCTTCAAGCTTTAAGATCCTGATATATCATTAGGTCTTATCCTTCATTACATGCTAAGGTTCATCCTTGATTTAGATCTAGCAATGCGCCATAACCTGATAACTTGCATACTAGATCTCACCCTTCATCAGATATTCATTGCTTGAGTGACTTGGCCTAATGATCTTCTCTTCCTTTTATAGCTTTAGGCCTTTCTCAATACCATGGACCAAAACTATTTATGGCCAATACCTTGGACCAAATACTTAGGTTCAATACCTTGGATCAAATACCTTGGACGAATACCATGGATCAAAATACCATGGACCAAATAGTTCGAACCAAAGATTTAGTTTTCCAAGATATACGTGCCTTTCCTTCTATGAAAGTGTGTGTGTACGTATACGCTCCTTGAATATAGTTAACCACATGTACAGGCAGCTTAGCTAATGGTGAACCTAGGTATACCTCTCTTTCTTCATTCTGATCTATAAATCTGTGTTGTTAACCTGCTGCACTGTGATTTTTCATCTGAGTGAGTTGCCATCAAGGGGAACACCTGTGTCATAATGAAAACAGAGGCAATAGTATTGAAATAATTTTTTGTGGGTTAATAAGTGAACAAAACCGCGTCACTGATAACAGGAGTAGGGTGGGAAACTATTCTAATTTTTTAATACACAAAATGGGTGGGTATGTGAAAAAGAAGATGGTTTTTTATTATTGAAATGCATAGAATATGGGAAATGTAGAAGAAAATAAGCACTTGTACTCTTCATGATAATAAATACATTGGTATGGAAACACATGGTGATTTAACTAGTTTGAATGATGGTGCATGGAATTTTAAGCCGACTTATAAATCTGTGAAACTCAGAGCCATGCAATAGTGACACCTTTGAATAAGGAAAAAATAAATTCATGAACATATTTAGTAATTAAGATCGTTAAGAAAGCACATTAGCGCTTGTTCTAGTGTAAAGGAGGAAATATACATATATCCACAACTCAACATTAAATAATATTTATTGACCCAATATAGCTAATTGTGAACATATCTTAACCTCGGCAAGAACAAGAAATTACAACCATAAATGCTATTGCCACCAAAGAACACCATAGTTTATTGTAAATCATTCCATGCAACCAAGGTCTACATGCTTATCAACCTTTCGATGTAAACACAGGATAAAAACAAGGCCTACAAACTTATAAATCATTCCACATAAACACAGTATCAAAATAATGCCTACAAGCCAATAAAATGATATATATTCATATACTTGAAATGTACAGGACTAGCAGCCAAATATAACACAGAAAGGTTTGGCTAGATATCTATAAAGTAATATCTCTATTAACTGCATCCTAAAATTCTGGAGACATAAGATTCAATGGAGAGGATCTCGATTGAAGGAAAATTTGGTAGAACTCAGTATAGCCGTGCTGAACCATACTAATTCGGAAACAAAATAAGAAAAAAGGCCCAGTAGCACAAACATGATTTCATTAGCACCTCTATCGTATAGGAGCAAGTGTGGTATTGGTAACTCGTAGGAAGAAAAGTTAAGGTCCACTGACTGAAGCAACCAGGTGACCTTTCAATTGTTATTGATACCATATTTCTACTAAGTGAGATCAGAAAGAAGCAGCCATGAGTATACCTATGCAAACAAACACTAAAACCACCAGTTATGGCTGAGAATAATAACAGGGTACAGTAGAAAAATGGGGCCTGATATTACCAAAAAATAATAATTCAAATATACATTTTGAAAAACTAAGCATAGCAAAACCTAGGAGAATCAACTATAAATGAAATATCTAATTAGGGATAAAATTTGACACCTAGAAAGGTAAGGAAAAACAAACAATGAAGTCTCAATCCTATGATCACAACCTTGTTTGCCGAAAATTGTTTGTGGGGGTTGTAGAATCATTAATAGGTTACCGCATAAGACTTCCTAACATACAAAGGTGCAAGAGACAGAAAGTATAAATATGTTGGCATTATGATACATATGTTGTACTTGATGGCAACCCACTCATCTCAGATGATAAATTATAGTGTAACAAAGTTCATGCACTTTCATGCAGAGAAAAGTTCCTTTCATGCAGAGAAAAGTTCCTTTCATGCAGATAAAATCTCACGCACTTTCATGCAGAGAAAAGATCACGCACTTTAATGTAGAGAAAAGCGCACACGCATGGGAAATATTATGGTTGGTTCATGGTATTAGTCTGAAATTTTTTGATTCTATGGTTTTGGTCCATGGTATTGCATCCAAAAGTATTGAACCCAAGTATTGGGTCCGTGGTATTGTTTTGTTATGGTTTTGGACCATGGTATTGAGTAAGGCCTAAGACTATAAAAGGAGAAGAAGATCATTAGGCAAATGCATGGAAAAATACTTGAATATCTTATGTAGTATGAGATCCAGTATGCAGGATATGGGTTATAATGCATTGCTTGATCTGAGCTAAGGAGGGATCTCACCGGTTGATGGAGAACAAGATCTAAGGATAGATCGGGATCAAATGGTTTGAATGAAATTCATCTTTATAGGTTTGATCATGGATAGACTAGATCTGAATTATTGATGCATGTTTTATTGTACGCATGTTATGATCTGGGTATGACTAATTTCTGAAACAACCGCAAAGTCATGATTGAATATGTATAGATCTGTACGTAGGTTGGCTTTGGCAAAAGTGCGTATATACACGGGTTTGATTCATCATAGTAGCATATAAATAATGAAGTATGATGTTTGAAGTTGCAGTTGGGTTTGATTTTTATTGCAGAGTTTTGTAGTCTGCTCTGTGTTCTGGTGACTGTATTGTTGACAGGGTTTCAATGTTTCAGTGATTCAGAAATTGATGATGCTAGTATTGATTGTTTTGTGCTTCAATGATATTGATGGGTCAAGTATGAAAATTGGATGAAATGTGGCCTTTAGATTATAGTGTTGTGGTTCAGGAGTATCTAGTCTGAAAATGTATGAAACGTGGTACCTGGAGGAAGAAAGAGAAGGTTGTTGCCTTCTGTAGGTTGACACCTATGTACTAGTACATCAGCTAGTACAAGAGCTAAGGGGGTGGTAGCTCCCTTCTAGTAGCAGCTGGAGAACGAGTAAAGGTTGGAGCATTTCAGTAGGCCAGTACCTACGTACTAGTAAGTGGATCGGCTAGTACAAGAGCTAATGGGGTTCCAGGAGAGTCTGGAGAATAAGAGAAGGTTGTAACCTTATTGTAGGTAGAAGCCTGCATACTAGTATAAGACTGCACTAGTACAGAACTATTGTAAAAGAATTTTCTTATTAAAAGAAGATAGAGACGACTTACAGCAGGTGGTTTTCACCCACATTGGGTTTCCACCTTATGTCATGGTGTTCATGTGTGCTTCTTGTGTGTGATGATCTGTTCTGTTTTACTACACCTTCTTACTATACATATGGTTAATGAAGTTCTGATGCACTAACTAAAGATCAACATTTAATGGATTAACTGAATCATAAGTATTGTGGATATACATTAGTTGCATTAGACACAGTTGCGACACGTGGGTTCCCTTAATTGAAGTAGCATATATGTATCTAAGTATGGAAATGAAAAATTTTTATTGATTTGATAATACTGATTCACCCCCCCTATCAATATTATTTCCAACAATTGGTATCAGAGTAGGTGCTTTGGTAGAAGCTTGATCGCTTGAAGGAGATCCGTGGAACAATGGTAAAGAATCTTAAGAAGAAAGCACCTAAGAAGAAGAAGACATCTCAGAAGAACTATGACAGTGGGAGTATCGATTGGGGAATATGCAGAAGAGGCACTTTAGATTTAGAATCACTTCAGAATGAAGATGAACAAGAACTATTAGGTATGAATTTGTTATCCTCAGGTGATCCTGTTATCTATCCATTTGAAGATGATGAAAGTGATAGTGAAACAACTGAATGTGCTCTTATGGGTGAGCAAGAAAGATATCAAATAGAGGCAAAATTTAAAAGGCTCACAGACAAAATTAGAGATCAACAAGATCTATTGAACAAAAGGGAATGTGCCTTCAAGGAAGAATCTACCAAACTAAAAGCTCAACTAGAGGAAGGAAACAAGGTAAGGAAGCTATTCAAGAAAAATGTCAAAAGTTGCAGGATGAAGTGACATCATTAAGAAATGAAGTAAATGAAAGAAGCACAACAATAAAGAAACTTAGAGATAGATCCAGTTACTATGAAAGGCTTGAAGCTATGATCCTCTCGGTAAAGGAAGATCTTGAAGAATCAAAGAAGCAGAATAAAGAACCACTCCAAGCTCTTGGAAAACAAGAAAACAAAGTTCTTGAAATAAGACATCAGTTGGAAGAAGAAAGAAAAGTTGAAGAAAACATGAAGAAGCAGCATCGTGAAAGGGAAGAGCAACTTCAGGTTGAGGTAAATATTCTAAATGATAAATTAGAAGAAAAGGATAAGCTCTTACGATTTCAAGATAGTACTAAGATCTTGGATGATATTCTTAGTAGTCAATGGTATCCTGCTATGAAAACTGGTCTTGGTTTTCATGGATCTATTGAAAATGAATCTAGTTCACAAAGTAAGACAAGGGAATCTAATGCAAAATCTAAAATGCTCAACAAGGAGATGAGAGGTCAACGCCATCAACAGCCAAGGAAAGAAATTCTTCGCAGAAAATCTTTTACTCCTCCGATAAATAAGGTTGAATGTTATGTATGTCATAATCTTGGACATGTTGCAGCCAGATGCATAAGAAGAATGGTTCAAGATCATCACCTAGAAAGATCATCATGGTCTAGGTACTTTAATGGATATTTTTTTTCTTGCAATATGTTCGGTCATAAAGCTGTTGATTGCTACAGAAGGAATATGAAACATGTAAGATGTTATGCATGCAACAAGCTTGGACATATAGCTAAGGAATGCATGAACAAAGTACGGGCACCACACCAAAAGGAGAAAACATCATCACACTTGAAGATATGGAAGAAGAAGGAAGTCCAGTCAGGAAGATGTGGCATAGCACCATATACAGACATAAAAAACTCAAGAGGAACTGAAAGTGTAAAACTTCAATGTCCTAAATCTCATACGCAAGTTTCATAAAAGGAAGTTGCGTATATACATGAGTTACACTCTACACAGTCATGTATATGTCAGTCTGAGGAAAAGCAGTAGGGAAAGGCTCAGAAAAAGGGTCTGATATGATTCAGTCCATTATTTGTTATGTTTGATAATGTTTATAATCTGGTGATGATGTGAGGAAATGTCTTGTTTTTTATCCTAACTTGATGATGATAATGCCTTGATACTTCCTACTGATATATGCATGATCAGATCTTATAGTAAACAAGATGGCACAGGTTCAAGGGGAGCAGATAATCTTCTAATGCTACATTGTTGGCATTATGGTTAGTAGCCCTTGGCGATGATGCTTATATGGCTTAATGATATATCTTGCTATGGTTATGACTTGTCAACACTACATAGTTGATCAGATTTGAGGTTGATTCTCTGATGATGCATGAATGGTGCTTACATGGTGATCTTCATATAGATAAGGAGAAGTACAAAGCTTGATGATGAGTCAGTGATATGCTGCTGTAGCCATATGCATAAATATCATATAATATAGTTATGATGCATGATTCCTATAGTTCTTGGCACTCACATGGATGAGGATTGTGGCTATTGATGATATCAAGAAGTCTTGTCAAAAGATCTTGAGCTTTAGATACATGGAGTTGCATTGTGAGAGATATGTTCTTACCTATATGATGATAGGTTGATACTCACATATGATGATTGATAAGGGATATTTCAGCGTAATGGATGGTACATAAGATCATGCAGATCTTGATGATAATGAGATGACTATGGTGTTTTTCACATATGATATAATGTGAATGATTCTGTATGTCATATGCGGAATTTTGTTCAAAAGGATGAATTGATATCTATATGCAGACATACCTTGTTATAGGACATTTATAGGTTACTGATCTGGAAGTGGTTGTATACGCGAGTTTCATAGGGAGGATCCACGTATATACACATGTTTTTGTTGATACAGTCACATATATGATGATTTGAAGGATATCAGTGGGCCAAAATCAGGATGAGAAGAGTCTGACAGAGACCATTTGGCACAAATGGAACAGGTACAGAGGGAGAACATGATTGCTGGTCTAGGTGTTGTTCTCAGATGCTTATGGAGCATATCATACATTGTGCTGATGACTATCATGGTCTTATTTAGATGTTTGGTCTCATGTAGAGGTCATATCAAGACTCATGATGTAATAGTGTGTCTCTATCTATTGTAGTCATTTGATGAAATCTCCTCTAATGTAATTTGTACCCCCTCTATGCATAGGAAGGATAATGAAATATTTCAGTCATGTATTTATTTTATTATCAAGGTCATGTAACGACCTATGTTAGTTTCCCCACTATGCCTGGGATGGATGATGTTATACTCTTATGTTATTATGTGTAAAACTTGATGTATCCCCACTTGGTTGGGTAGATGAGTCAATTCCCACTTGGTTGAGAGATGGATGTATGTATTAGTCCTTAATAATAGGAAGGTTAGTTATGATAGAGTCATGTTATTCTTAGAACATTTTTTTTGCAGACCTTGCTTACAGTCAGGGGGAGCATGAACAACACTCTTCAGCTGAACAAAGTTTTCAGCATGTACTCAGAAGGAGCATGGACAGATTAGTACACCTTAGCATATTCAAAGGGGGAGCTCGTTCAGAGTTTTCAACAGGTACTCAGGAGGAGTATGGTAGTCTGCCCCTTTGCCCTTGATGTCAAAGGGGGAGAGTGATTGGTTGTTGTTTCCATCATGTCCAAAGGGGGAGATTGTGGGCATTATGATACATATGTTGTACTTGATGGAAACCCACTCATCTTAGATGATAAATTATAGTGCAGCGAAGTTCATGCACTTTCATGCAGAGAAAAGTTCACGCACTTTCATGCAGAGAAAAGTTCCTTTCATGCAGAGAAAAGTTCATGCACTTTCATGCAGAGAAAAGTTCGTGCACTTTCATGCAGAGAAAAGTTCACACACTTTCATGCAGAGAAAAGCACATGCACATGGGAAATCTTATGGTTGGTTCATGGTATTAGTCCGACAGTTTTTGATCCTATGGTTTTGGTCTGTGGTATTGCATCCAAAAGTATTGAACCCAAGTATTGGGTTCATGGTATTGTTTTGTTATGGTTTTGGACCATGGTATTGAGTAAGGCCTAAGACTATAAAAGGAGAAGAATATCATTAGGCAAATGCATGGAAAAAGACTTGAATATCTGATGTAGTATGAGATCCAGTATGCATGATATGGGTTATGATGCATTGCTTGATCTGAGCTAAGGAGGGATCTCACCGGTTGATGGAGAACAAGATCTAAGGATAGATCAGGATCAAATGGTTTGAAATGAATCATCTTTATATGGTTTTATCATGGATAGACTATATCTGAATTATTGATGCATGTTTTATTGTATGCATGTTATGATCTTGGTATGACTGATGTCTGAAACAGCCGCAAAGTCATGATTGAATATTTATAGATCTGTACGTGGGTTGGCTTTGCTGAAAGCGCATATATACGCAGGTTTGATTCATTGTAGTAGCATATACATAATGAAGTATGATGTTTGAAGTTGCAGTTGGGCTTGATTGTTATTGCAGAGTTTTGTAGTCTACTCTGTGTTGTGGTGACTATATTCGTGACAAGGTTTCAGTGTTTCAGTGATTCAGAAATTGATGATGCTAGTATTGATTGTTTTGTGCTTCAACGATATTGATGGGTCCAGTATGAAAATTGGATGAAACGTGGCCTTTAGATTATAGTGTTGTGCTTCAGGAGTATCCAGTCTGAAAATGTATGAAACGTGGTACCTGGAGGAAGAAAGAGAAGGTTGTTGCCTTCTGTAGGTCGACACCTACGTACTAGTACATCAGCTAGTACAAGAGCTAAGGGGGTGGTAGCTCCCTTCCAGTAGCAACTAGAGAATGAGTAAAGGTTTGAGCATTTCAGTAGGCCAACACCTACGTACTAGTAAGTGGATCGGCTAGTACAAGAGCTAAGGGGGTTCCAGGAGAGTCTCGAGAACAAGAGAAGGTTGTAGCCTTCTACAGTTAGAAGCCTACGTACTGGTATAAGACTGCACTAGTACAAAACTATTGTAAAATAAGTTTCTTATTAAAAGAAGATAGAGACGACTTGCAGCAGGTGGTTTTCACCCACATTGGGTTTCCACCTTATATCATGGTGTTCACGTGTGCTTCTTGTGTGTGATGATCTATTCTATTTTACTGCACTTGCTTACTTTACATATGGTTAATGAAGTTCTGATGCACTAACTAACGATCAACATTTAATGGATTAACTGAATCATAAGTATTCTGGATATATGTTAGTTTCATTAGACACAGTTGCGTATACACGCGGGTTCCCTTAATTGAAGTAGCATATATGTATCTAAGTATGGAAATGAAAAAGTTTTATTGATTTGATAATACTGATTCACCCCCCCCACCCCCCTCTGAGTATTATTTCCAACAAAATACATATCATTATACCTAAAGGAATTAGTAGAGGGTATGATAGGAAATGAGGAAACTTGTAAATGACCTAGAGACTAGGATTCCTTGAAGTAGGCATAGAGAATTGTATCCAAAAAAAAATTCCATCAAAAGCCCACAACCCTTTGTTCCTCTAAACTGGGAACTGAGTACGCAAGCCTTCAATCTTACTTAGAAAAAGGAAATCTACAAATATAGAAAAATAAAATATCAAAGAGTAAGTATCCATTCTAACAAAATTCTAAGGGAAAATAAAAGACCTTCTCTGTGAATTGCAAAGGGAAGCCATTTTTTGGATTAATTGGTTTACTAGGGTTTGCACTACAAGATCAAGTGGTATTTATTGTATAAAACACATAAAGCACTAGAAAAATCCTTGTGAACTCCTCTTCCACGGGCTTGAAGCTTAGAGCACACATAAGGAGACAAAAAAACCTTACTGGTGCGAACAGAGTGAAACCTAGGAAAATCAAAGAGAAGAAGAATAATGATATGCAACTAATCCATAAACCAAACCATTACTACTCATGTTAAAATAAATTACCTGGCTGTGGTGGAAGTGAGCTTGATGGCATAGCCTAAGCCATGTTCTGGCTGTCATTCTCCAAGGGGTTGGTGCCAAAGGTGCAAGAACAGACCTTACCGAAGAATGAAACCGCAAAATGAGAAGATATGTTAGTAATGGAACAGTTTAGCCAAGGATGAGGGTTCTTCCCTGATACAAGAATTTTGTCAATTTTCCCTGAGAGTAACCAGGCGTAAGATAGAGAAGAATTGAAGCTGCCAAATGCAAAAGGAAAATGAAGGGGGTGATTGCAATTACGGTTTGATGTAGGAGTGACCAATGTTAGATTTCCTCAATACATCTCAATCATGCACTTAACACAAGATCTATGTCTCCATGTGACTTCCACATGGTGCTTATCAAGTTGGAATGAAAATATTGGTTCTACACAATTGTTTTGTGTATCGACACTTACAACGCTTATGAATGCATTATATCGATTGTATGTAAGGAGAAATGAGATTTGAATCTAGGGATGAAACATGAATTCATATAGATAACCATATATAAGTTTTAAACCCTCTTCAATGTTTCATGTCAATATCAATGTGTAATAAAATAAAATGTGTGAAAATATACGCCAAGGGGTTGGGGAACCTAGGGTGCTAAACATATAGTTACAATAATAGTACTAAATTAAGAACTACCTGGGGAAATTTAAAGAAGGTGGATAAAATAAAACATATGTAGTCATCGTCATTGTAATATTGGTGGTGTACCTCATCATACATCATTGTCATTATTGAGCATGAATGAAGAATAAATAATCTATGAATAGAGATAGATTATTTAAACAATAACACAAGAACTAATTAGCATGAACTCCATTGCATTTGGTTTTTGAACTAATTTTGGAATGATATACTTAGAGTATGAGACAATGAAAATAAAAAGAAAAAAATATGGTTTTACTATGCCTTAAGAAAAGTAGTAGCGAGGGGTTTTGACAATAAAGAAGAAGAGTTATGACCATACTAGTAAATGTGGGCCCAACAAAACCTGCATCTTCCAAACACTCTTCTAGTTTATCAATATATATTCTAAAAAGGGTAGAGGATAATGGAAACTCTTACTTGAATCTAATTTTGCATTTAATTTCATCCACCCAAAACTTAGTGATCCTAAACTTGGTAATAAAATTCTCATAAAACCTTTTAATAACAACCCTAAATTTGAGATGAATCATTATGGTTTCTATCATCTTCCATATCTTTTTTCTAGGAATGGTGTCAAAATCTTTTCTAAAGTCAGCAAAACAATAAAAGAGATCAATTTTATCATTGCAATATTCCTATGAAATTATGCTAAGAGAAAAAACATGATCCATGATTGAATGGAATCTCATAAACCTAGCTTTGCCTTTAGTTCTTTTATCATGGATTTTAACCCAAAAGATAATCTTATTTTCCAAAATAATAATGTATAGCTTGTTTAAAATGTGACTAATCATAATTTTCTTGTAATTAGAGGGAATGATTTTATCTCCACTCTCAAAGACAAGCATAATATGGCTCGATGTCCAAAGCTTAGGGAAGCCTTGATTCACTACAAAATTAAAGAGCTTGTGTAATTGTAGGTTTAGGATAAGTTCTCTTACTTTAAAGGTTTTATCTAGGTAGGCTTTGACGTCGTTGGTGTAGCTTTTAACCTTGTACATGAATTACTTGCATATGAATTCCTAAAAAATAAAATAAACAATGGCGAGAGCATAAAACATTAAACATATATATACAGAAATTTCCCCCTAGATTAGAACATAATGGTAGTTCCCTTGACCAAATCTAGAAAATACCATGGACATAAAACAATCATGCCAAAAACCATGTGCGAAATCCATGCAAAAAATAGTAGGTAGGTCTACCCACCTAATATATGGTCCAAAACCCCCTGGCATCACCCGACACAATGTACAGGGAGGGTTGTTTCCCCCCTGTGACCGTGTCACACATGGGGTATTCATGGAAAGAATATAACACAACTAAAAATTCTCCCACTTGTTATTTTGTTTCCATAAGGGGCTAAAGGAGAGCTTAGTCATTGGTCCAACCCTGCAAAGCCCATTGTTTCTCTACACCAAGAGAACTTCTCAATGCTCACAAACTTTGTCAATGCATCTGTAGTATTCTTCAAAGTGTCCACCTTTACCAACAACACCTTTTTTTCCTCAACCATATCCTAAACAAAGTGATACTAAACATCAATGTGATTTGTCTTTGAATGATAAGCAGGGCTCTTTACCAAGAAAATTTCACTTTGGCTATCATAGACTATCCTTATAGCTCGTTGTACTATCCCCATATTTGAACACAATCTCTACAACCAAACTACTTCCTTGCTTGCATAAATGGCTACCATGTATTCTACCTCTGCAGTTGAAAGTGCGACTACAAATTGTCTCTTACTCATCTAACTAAGTGCACCTCCAAATATGTTAAACACATACCCACTTGTAGATCTTCTCTGATCCAGATCTCCAGCCCAGTGTGCATCAACAAAGCCATAGATGTCCAAAACTCTATCCAATCTTGGTCTTCCTTGGTAATATAAACTATAATCACTAGTACCATGCAGGTACCTAAAAACCCACTTCACTGTTGTCCAATGCTCATTCCCTAGTTTTGACATAAACCTGCTCAATACACCCATACAATTACACTGTCTAGTGTAGTACAAAGCATTGCATACATCGGGCTACCCACTGCACTTTCATATGGAACACATGACATGTGCTCATCATGTTCTTGTGTCTTGGGACACTATTCAACAAATAAATTTACACCTATAGGAATAGGAACCTTCACTAGTTTACTATCATACATATTAAACCTCTGTAGTATTCTCTTGACATACTTCCTCTAATTTAACCAAAGCTACCTCTTTTCACGATCTTGTTTTAATTTCCATGCCCAAAATATAGTTTGCAGCACCAAGATCTTTCATGTTTAATTTGGAGGACATTTGGGTGTTCAAATCCTAGATAATTTCTTTATCATTTCCAACCACCAACATATTATCCACATACAATACCAGATAAATAACATGGTCACCACTTAATTTAAAATACACACAATGATCTCCTTTACTTCTAGTGAATCCATGTCCCCATATAAATGTATCAAATTTCTGATACCGCATCCTTGGTGATTGGTTTAGCCCATAAAAAGAATTTTTTAACTTTCATACTAGTTCTTTCTTACCCTTCATCGCAAATCCTTTAGGTTGCCTCATGTAGATCTCTTCTTCCAGATCCCCAAGAAGAAATGATGTCTTAACATCCATCTGATCTACCTCAAAATCAAAAGCAGCAACAACAGATAAAAGTAATCTAATACAAGTTACCTTAGCAACACGAGAAAAAATATCACCAAAATCAATTCCTGGCACCTGGGAATAACCTCTTGCTACCAACCGAGATTTGTATTTCCCCACCTTTCCTTATATATTCACCTTCTTCTTAAAAACCCATTTTTTTCCATTGGGTTTCCTTCCAACTGAAAACTCCATCAGATCCCAAGCCTCATTTTTGTGCAAAGATTCCATTTCATCAACCATGGCCTCTTTTTAGAATTTTCCATCCTCTGAATCTAATGCTTCCCTCACATTTTTGGGATCATCATTAGTAATAGATAAAGCAAAATTTGAACAAAAGGTAGATGGACTATATCTTTTTGGCTGCCTTTTTTCTTGAATTGATCTTTTCACAGTTAGAGTTTGTGGCTCTTCATCTTTTGATTCCTCTTCTGCTCGAGAGTCTGATTCTTCCTCCTTTAGCTCAAAGGCTACCTTCTCATGTTCCTTTATTAGGAATTCATGTTTAATAACATCTTTCACCTCTCTAAATACCAAATCTTGGTTGTACACAACCTTCCTTGTTTTTGGGTTCCAAAGCTTATAAACTTTTAAACCATCCTTATACCCACTAAAGATACACTTTTTATATTTACTATCCAACTTTGTTATTTTCTCCTTTGGAACATGTACAAATGCATTACATCCAAATACTCTCATATGTCAAAGAGAAAATTTCTTAACATTCCATACCTCTCATGGAGTCTTCTCCTCCAACGTTGATGATGGTGATCTGTTGGCCAGGTAACATGTAGTCTTCACTGCCTCTGCCCAGAATTCTTCTCCTAACCCAACACCATTGAGCATGCTTCTTGCCCTTTCCATCAACTTCTTGTTCATTCTTTCTGTAAATCCATTTTTCTCAGCTATGTATGGAGTAGTATTTTTTCATGCTATACCACACTTCTTACAAAATTCTTCAAATTCCTTCTTGCAAAAGTTTCCATCGTTATCTGTCTTTAGCACCTTTATCTTATTCCCTACATAGTTTTCCATCAAAGAATTAAATTTTGTGAACATGTAAAAGACTTCATATTTATTTCTGAGGAAATATATCCATGCATTCCTTGAGAATCCATCTATAAATGATACATAGTACACAGACTTACCCAGTGATGGAATCAACACACGTCCAAACACATCGCTATGCACAGTTCTAATATTTGTTTCACCCTCTTAGCACGAGAGGGCAAACTCACCCGATTTTGCTTCCCATATATACAATATTCATAGAAATCAAAATCTAGAGAGAAATTAGACATACCTTCTATCATACCATTACCATGAAGTATTCGAAGGCCCTTCTCTCTAATATGTCCAAGCCTTTGATGCCATAGCATGGTCTTTTCTCTAGAGACCACAAGATTTTCTACTCCACTTTCATGAACCACACAACTGTTGCAACCATCAATAACATTGTTACCTTGAAGCTTGTACATAATTCCAATCCAAACTCTTCACATGAATACCAATGCTCCCCGAACCATCTTGCAGGTGTCTTTCTCGAATAATGTTTTTACACCTGCATCATCCAACTTACTTACAAAAATCAAATTTCTAACCAATGCTAGAATATGCAGAACACCTAGAAGTGTCCTAATCCTTCCACCTTGCAACTTCAACTTTACTTGCTCACGACCAATGATTCTAGCCTTCTCGTCATCCCCTAACAAGACATTAGCACCATCATTTTTCTCATACTTTCAAAACCCCTCTCTATGGGGAGTGAAGTGAATGGATGCACTTGAGTCAATCAACCATGTCTCATGATCTACATGTGTACTTGAAGAAGAATCCAAGTACACATCCCCACCTTCATCTGAGGTAGTTTTCTCCTTTGTAGAAGGAGCATCATCAAATCCCTTTCCTTTCTCAATAGCTTTAGATTTATTGTCCTTTTTGAAGTGCCCTTCCTTTTTGCATTTACATCACACCATTATGGGTTTTCCTAGAGATTTATATCTCCTTCTAGATTTAGATCTCCCAATTGAGGACTTATTTTTTTTTTTATGTTTTGGGGTCATCCTCGTATAGACAAGGCATCACCATTATGGCCCTCCATATTTTTTTGTCCCATCTCCTCCGATGACAAGGATGATAATATTTCATCAAACTACAAGGCAGTTGCATTTCTACCTATTAGAACAACCAGATTATCTCATGAATCTCGTAGAGAACAAAACAAATTGATGCACTTATCTTCATCTGAAATTTTAATATCAACAGATAATAACTGACTTACCACAGTATTAAAGGCGTTCAAATGCTCTGTCATTGAGTCTCCATCCTTCATCCTAAGGTTATACAACCTTTTCCATAGGAATAGTTTATTCACCAGAGACATAGATTGATACAAAGTCCCTAACTTGTCTCATAAAGTCTTCACTGAAGCTTCCCATAATACATTCAACAATACTGAATCTAAGGCACACAATCATATTGTTCTCTTTTCCTTTTGATCCAACTTCGCCCAGTGTTCTGTTAACATTGTTGTTGGTTTAGTACCTAAATCTACCGTGGTCCACTGATCTTTATCCACCAGAAGATCCTCCAACTTGAGTTTCCACAGCTCAAAACTCTGACCATTAAATTTCTCGATCTTTATCTTTCTACTGATCGCCATCTTCTTTCACCACAAGAATCGATCTCACATATCTCCCACTAAATAGGGTCTACCACAATCCCGACAAAAAACCCCTCAGTAGCAAAGGCATCCCCTTGAAGCCAAAACATCTTTGATGCCAAATGTAAGTTTTATCCATGTACAGAAATTACCTGCATACGAATTCTAAAAACAAAAAGTAAACAATGGCAAGAGCATAAAACATAAAACATATATACACAAAAAATTTCCCCTGGATCCCAAAATCGGGACTGCAAGATTCACTTTTCATTATGATCCTTTCAATATTACAATACACATATATACATGTGGAAGCATCCATAAACCCCAACCCATTATCCCTAGATTAGAACATAACTATAGTTCCCGTGATCGGATCTACAAAATACCATGGATAGAAAGCCATCATGCCCAAAATCATGTGCGAAATCCATGCACAAAACCTTATGTAGGTCCCCCCACCTGATATAGGATCCAAAAAAAAAATTCCGAGGGAGCTGCCCAAGGCCCTGTGTAACAAGGTGGTAGTCCCCCTGTTTACCCCTCGGCAGCACCCCATGCAAAGTACACGGAGCCCTACCATCCTCCTGTGCATAGGTTAGTTGTGAAAAGAATATAACACAACCCAACACTTAGCTTACCAATTAGTAATCCTCTTATATCTAAACTCAATTTCTTTAAAAAAAAAGATAATATCATCCTTCTTAAAAGGCCCATCATCTAACTCTTAAATATTTTATTTGTGCATATAAGCCTATATATATAAACATGTAATTATTTATTTTTTACAACTTAAACTAATATTAACAAACAAAAAAACTTTTTATTACAATATAACAAATGATTTTTATTTCTAATATATACATATCAATACTAGGATAATATCCTAGGCACAAATATCCAATTCGAAATATCATATTTATTTATATTTATATTTATATTTATATATATAGTCATTATTGTATAATATATAACATTCTTTCTCTTGGTTCTGTCAGAATTTGTCCTTTAATTTGTTGTTTATAGTGGAAGATCTCAATAGAGTCTTGGTACATATTACAAGCAAGCAACATGTAAAGAGTTAACATATATCTACATACAAAAATTTCTATTTAATGAGCACATATTGTACTTACATGTTAACAAGTTGACAACAGTAGATTGTGCCTTGCATCTTTAACTAAATTACTTTCATCAGATTCACATTTTATTTACTCTTATTTTAATCTTTATAATACACGTAAATAGTAGATTGTGCCTTGCATATTTAACTAAATTATTTTCATCGGATTCACATTTTATTGAGTAATCTTATTTTAATCTTTATAATACACGTAAATATGTAGACTCTCAATATACTTAAAAAGTGTGGATACTAAATGTAAGCAATGATACATGTATATCGAAACCAACATGTTGCTTATATTGTTACAAATTATACTTTCCATATTTTTAGTTTTTTCTCTTTTAAAAAATATATATATATATATATATATTATATATATATATATATATATATATATATATATATATATATTTATTTTAATTTCTTGCATATGTTTTATTAATATTTTCACAATAGACCCCGAATCCGGGTGATCGCCAGGCGCCAACACCTAAGCTTACAACGTGCTCAGCACATGGCTATCGACGCGGCAGCTGGACGGAAGGCGACCGCCATAACTGCCTGCTGCTCCTGGAGGACGGCATTCAATGTGCCTCGCCGCCGATCCCTGCTCAGGACAACCCTTGGTTAACTCCCCTTCATTGCTCTGCAACGACAATTATGTCTGCTCCGGGCTCGAACTTGGCGTCCACCGTTGATAAATTGAGCCGCGCAAAAACCAAATGCAGGCTTTCTCAGTGCAATTTGCTCCATCATTCTGCTCTGCTCTCGGCTCAGCTCGTGGCCGACCCTTCGGCCCTTGAGCTCTCTCAGTTGCTTCTCAGTTCCCAGCTGAGTTCTTCCGTCCAGGCGTCCAAGGAATCCATCATGCGCACTCGTGGTGTGTCGCGCAGGGGCGGTCCTTCTTCCTCCAGGGGTCGAGCTGGTCCCTCCGCCTCGCCTCTGGTCATTCCAATCTCATCCACCTCCCCTTCATCTCCTCCGCCCTCTCCCACCAGGCCTGCGCCTAATTCTTCCTTTCAGACTTCAAGGTACACCTTCCGTAGTCGCCTCCACCAGCCCATCATCACTCTCACTACGACCATCATGGTAACAGAGGACGCAGAGGAACCAATTGACCCCATCAGTTCGTCCACTCCCTCCCCTGAAGCTAGCCTTTCACAGGAAGCTGATGTTAATCCCCCCCCCTCTGCTATGCACATGCAAGAGGACTCCCCGCGGAATGTGGCGGTGTCTGGCATGCCGACGGTTGATGAGACGGAAATCATCGCCTGTGGCCCAATTCAGCAAAATTTTGGTATCATGCATATGCTCACACAAGCGGAAGAAAGCGTCCGTGATGAAGAAGAAGAGTCTCTGCCTGCTGCTCCAATTTCCGCACCTGCTCGACGCTCCGACCCGCAAAGCTCGGGCAAGTAAGTGCTCTTTTGGTTCACCTGGTCCTAATTTTTTTGCAGATTTTGCTCATCACTATCTCGGCCTGCTCTTCTCATGCTTCGGGTTGTTTCCACTTCTGGGTTGAGGCCGACCTCAATCCCCACTCTTCTTCAGCTTATTCCCACGCTTCTATGTATGGATGGGATTTTTGCCGATTGGCTTCCTCTGCTTGGCTTCCCCAGCAAGCACGAAGCAGTTTTGTAATATCCACTGTAATGTCTAGCACTCGCCTGCCGCCTGGTTGCTCTTCCTTCTCTTCAGGCACAGTGCTCATATTCTGTTCTCGAGTCTCTAAGCTAAGGGCCAGGAAACTGGCCTTCTGAGGCGCTGTCCTCATTGTAAATATTTTCCACTTTTTTAATAGATTTAGCTCTGATTCAGAAAAAAAAAAAATATATTATATAATATATATATATATAATTCCACAATAGAAATTATTAGTGCGGAATTAAGGAGAATTGACTTAGTGATCTTCTATTAGCAAGGCAATTTAATTATATTTTGTTATTTTGTTTTGCACTCTCTCTAAGATTAAAATAAAATAAAGTAAAACTTATCTAAATATATGGTTTGATAATTTCTTTCCTTCCACCTTCCTCCAAACTGCAACTTTTAATAACAAAAATACCTTCAATTCCCCAGGCCCAATTCTATGTTGTAAAATAATTTAGTCTAACTTCTTCACTTTCTTCATTTCCACTTTTCCTTTCTCATTTTCAATTTTTCATTTTCTAACATTTATTCTTAACACAATTTCTAGGTGCTCCCTAAAAAGGAAGTATTTCTTATTTATATTTAACACAATCGTTCTTTTTTTTTCGCTTAAAAACTAACTACCCAAATATATCCCTGGTTAATTTACACTTTGGTCAATGGTTTTCTTTGCTATTATAAGCATAGTCATCGAGAAAATTAGGTTTCTAATATTTATTCCAAATTTTAGGTTGACCCTTAATACACCTTCCTCAAAATACATCACCAATAAGTACTTTTTCTTTTTTCCACGTATGGTGTAGGTGGGAAGTTATCAAACCTATTTTTATTATTTAATTAACTATAATATTTACATAATTAACATATTTTTAAACAAATCATATTAAACTATTTTCATATGAGGTATCACATTTATTATAGGGGAATTCAAAATTGTGTCAATGGTGTTAGAGAATCGATAGAGGTTTTGAGGTAAATATTATAGTTTTTCAATGGAATTAAATGATTTTTTTAGCCTTATGAATCAAACTATTTTTCCAAAAATTTTGAGGATCATACTTCGAGAGGTGAAATAATTTCTCTTGCTTTCTACTTATATAACATTTTTTTCTTTCTTTTAATAAGAGCTTTGTACATATCTATCTTAAGAGCATCCCTAATTTTTTTTATATAAATTTTACAATCATTATCATAGAAAGTGTTGTTAGAGTCTATTATTCTTTTTATATGAAATCTTGGTAGAGAACTTAATAGTGTTAGAAGAGAGAGTTGTAATAAAATTATGATAGAGGTTTTCAATGTTATACTCATAAGTTAAGAGGAGTACATCCCTATTTAAATCCTTTAAGAAGAGACACATTTTACTCTTGTAAAAAAGAAGGTGGATTTGACTACCAATTCTCATGCACGTGTTTGTTTTGCATGGCAAATTTTTGAGCTAAGCTTAAAGTTCTATGATTAAAGTTAGGATCATGATCATTTAAGAGGTCATAGTTTATGATTTAGTTGTAAACATGGATATCATATATTGCATATCTAGGACACTACTTATAAAGCCATGAATAGAAGTCATGTCGTTGAAGTTTTACCACTTCATTATGCCATTACAAATTATAAGGTCTTGAGAACTAAAGAGTTTAAATAAATTGATACCAAATAAATTCTTGGTTGGGTATTCAAAGTTTCTATTGAATCTACTAGCTATGTCAAGATCATCATATAGACAAAAATGGTTAGTTTTGAATAATTACTTAGAAGGACTACTTGGTTATATGTTGTTCTCACATTAAATTCTCCTAAGAAGGGGAGGTTACCTTCATTTCTTAGACTTGGTGTCTTACTCTAAGGTATTATAAGGAAAATCCTTATCTAGATTGTTTTTATTTTGAAACATAGAGTTGATAGGCGCAAAATAACAAATTGTGATATAAATCTTCTTAGCGTTATTGCTATAGATTTTGATTCAAATCTATCGATTGAGGGGTCTAACTCATGCAACTAAGTGTAAGGAGAGGCACTTATATATATATATATATTATATATATTATATTAAATATATATATATATAATATATATATGGCTAATCCTTCAATTCCTATGTGAGAGGATTTTTTGATGCAAGGTGATCACAAAATGAATCCATCTATGTGAGGGACCTTAGACTCACCATGCTCCCAAGTTTCAATCAAAAAATAATATCAATTTCACTCACGATGCATCTTAACATAGGATCCTTACACTATGGAAAGTTACAACAGTTTTGAAAGAGGGTCCAAAGTGTTCCAAATTCTTATTTATTACTCTTCTTTTAGTCTATATCTCTAATAATATCTTTTTTATTTCTCTATATTTCTCATTTTAACTCTTTTTATGGCTTCCTTTACTTTTTTAACCTGCTCTTGTAATTTACCTTGGTTTTCTAAAGATGCTACATTTTAGAATTTTGGCTCCAATTTCACGATTTATTTTTGCTAAATCTTAACTCTTGTTATTTAATATGGGGTTCTACTCTTATATATTATATATATATATATATATATATATATATATATATATTATATATATAGATATATATTATATGTATGTATTCAACACCCTAAAAAAACTATTGACACACTTGGATTGTGGAAACTTTACGACTCAAAGTTGTGATTCCAAGAAATTACTACCAAATTCTTAACAATTTAAACCAAAAAATACACTAAAAAAATCTTCCAAAATGCAAAAAAATAGATAAAAAGATAAACTATTACTTACTATACACTAGCAACCTTATTATAATATCATTAATTGTGATCACTTAATGCTGTCATGCTCATAATAGATCTCACTCATAAAATTGCCAAAATAAACATAGTATTTACTAAAATATCATTAACACTGAAATATCATTAATAGTAAGCACTTAATTTTGGTGTGGTCATGACATGTCTCACTCATAAAATTCTCAAACATAACTTCAAAATTAAATATTTAAAAAAAAATTTACCCAATAAACTCATTTAATTAATTTTAATTTAATATTTAAAATTATTTATATAAAATTAACAGTTATTTAAAATTAACAAATTCCATATGATATCTTTTACGTGTTGGTTGATTTGCAATGCTAAAGTTAAAAAGTTTGATGTTTTGGTTTTTTCTATATATATATATAATTTTAATTAAATTTTAAATAAATATACCTTGAAACTAAAATATAAATCAAGTGAAAGTGGGAGACATGAAATGATGATAATGCGTGGAACACAAATAATTGAAATGGTTTTTTTAAAGGAAGTTAATACATTAACAAATTAGATGATGTTCTCATATTATTCATTAATAATAATAAAAATATTGAGTATAAAATGGGAATATTGGAATATTATTTAATAATTATTAACCATATTGAGTATAAAATGCAAATATTGGAATACTATTGTTATTATCTTTGCTTAGTGAGAAAATTATATATATATAGATATAATTTTATTTTATTTTTGAAAAATTATTATTTTATCGTTTATTTATTTTACATGTAGTTACTTGTAAATTTATGGGTGTCCATAATGGGTTAGAAAAGGGGATTAGAACCTTGGATGTTTCATTTTTCTCACTTACATTATTTCGATCACTAATTGAGTTGTCACCAAAGACTTTTTTTTGTCTTTTTTGTTTTGTTTGTAAATTGGTACAAAATTTTCATTTATCAAAATATGATAGCAAAATATACATAGATATGTTTTTGTTTCTCTACGTCTCCATAACTTTTCATGTCCATAGATACTATCCCAAGAAAAATTATATTCAGAAAGTTGGCTTAACCATTACAACTACATTAAAGTCAAGCATCATTTAATATATGCCCTAGAGGACTGTTTGTTCATCATTACAAAAGGATAAAAAAATCCAAAACCAAAGAGACTGAATAAGGAAACTAAAAGGTTGACACATTTATGAAAAGTGTAATTGCCCTAGTGTTGCATGCTTATAGGTATTTGATCCACATTGATGTGCGAGAGCCACCCCTGCTAGGTCCATTGACCAAAAAGAAGTAGCAATGAACCATGTACTGCTAATAAAAAATGACCACTAATGACATTAGGTCTCCATTCACCCTAGGGAGAAAGTTGATAACATGAGCATCAGAAGTGACCACCAAATACATTGGGTCTCCATTCACTAAAGGAATAGAATTGAGAGGATGAGCGATGCTAAATTATAGAGTATCAACCACTGCAGGAACATGAGAGATGTTTCGCGAGTCCAAATATGACTTCCACACCACATACCTTTCCACCCTCTCAATACGAACTAGAATGTCATCCAAAAAATATTGAATGCTTATGAGAAGGTATTTCAAATCTTCCTCTGCAAAAAGCCTCTAATGATCCATTTGTTTGTCAAGGATGACCAACTGGAGGATGGAGTTGAGTTGTTGATAACTTGCAAGTAAGTTTAAGAAATTAAACTTTCTCTTTCGATGTTTACTAGGGTGAGGAGTCCACTCAAGATCTTGATTTCAAATTTGAGAGTGAGAAAAATAAGCTTTATCCCAAAATTCCCGAGATTCTAACTTTCAAATATTATTACAAACTTATGGTGGTATTTTATCAAACAAAGATGTGACAAAAGTCCATCCAAAGAGGTGTCGAGGATGAAAATTCGACCTCGAGTTGGATCCTCCCCTATAGCTTGCCATTCATTAACGAGGTTGCATAATCTTGTGGAAGGGTGCAAGAGACAAAAAATAATTTGGAGTTGCTAAACTATCATTAGGAAAATTGAATAGACTTAGGAACTATTTGAAGTAAGAAATGTACAATGGACATCAAAGGATAATGATATCATCACCAAAACCCACTACACAATGAGACAAAGACAAGCCCCCATTTTGTAGAAAACTCTTGTATAGAAAGCTAGAGGGAACTAACACTAATACCTCATGTAAACCCAACCCATCGCACGAAATTGAGGACAACCCATAATAAACTGCCTCAGACATTAGAGAGAAACAAAGAAAAGCATTAACACAATATGCACAAACTTGCAACAGGAAAATAAGATGAAAATCCCCAATCACGCTGAGACCAAGGTTTTTGTAACCTTCATTAGAGCGACAAAAGGGAAATTCTTGGATAAACTTGGAATAGAATCACATTGAACCAAGATACAAACCTAGAAGGTATGTTAAGCATCCTTGTGCGTGTGAGGGATTAAGGATGACTAAACTACTAAAACCAAATAAAAAAAATACCAAGATACCAGACCCCACAAACCAAAACTAGACAAATGAAAGAAATACCTCGGAAATCGAGGCTATGGAGTGTTGAGGAGGGGAGAACGAGGACAAGTTCAAAGGGTGGTCCTCACACTGCATTGTATAAGAGCAATATAGAAAACATTGACTAAGTGTCCTTTGTATAGAAACCACCACCGCAATGTCAAGTGTTTCTCTCTACAAACTTTGGATAAAAAGGATATTAAAAACAACTAATGTGTTTTAACTCTATATTAAAAATAAATAATTTCTTATAAAAAAATATAAAAAATATAGGACAAGATTCCTTTTATTAAACTTAATATAAAATTATTTTATTTAAAACATACATAGAAATATTTAATTACAGGGAATATCAAAATGTACTATTAATATTATTTTAAAATATTTTTGTGTTAATTTAATGTTTATCTAAAAACATTGAAATATTTTGTTTTAAACTAACATTAAAATAATTTATTTTATTAATATTATGCATCAAATTCATACGAGCACAATAGGAATTACATATGCCCATTATACTACGTTGTCAAAAAAATCCTTGAAGTAAGTTGTTAATAACCCGTACATGCAATACATGAAGAATGCCACAAGGTTGTGAGCATCAAGCAAGGTCAATTACCAATATAGTAATGCAATCTAATTATCTCAATGTTTTTGAAATATCAACCTAACACACAGATGAGAAAAAAAAGTATAATAACGCAATCTAATTATTACAATGTTTTAAAATATCAGCATTTTAAACTCAACTTTGAGAAACATGAGGAGGTGAAATAAGCTAGTGCTGACCGTTGGAGATTCTTGGGCTAGAAAAGTATTTTAAATATTACTTAGCCGACTAACGTCGCTTGATTTTAAAGATGCACTAATTTCATAAGTTTGCTATATCTACTATCATTGTGCAGCCCTAAAATCACAAACGGAGGAGCAGAAAGGCCTCCGAGAATTGTTCAGAAGCCGTGAGATAAATAACTTGAGTTTGATCAATCATCGGATTTATTAGTTTTGTTCAGAGGCTAAAAGCACAAGGCTGTCCCGATCTAAAACCCAAGGATTGCTTTATAGGATAACAACATGGCGGTTGCTCAGGAGACAAAGTTGAAAGTACCGAAAGCTAGATCGCCAACTTTATCCACAAAGAGCAGTGTTAAAATGCCAGTGGGTTCGAAATCTGAAAGTCCATTCACACAGAGTAGTCTCAAGATGCGGGTGGGTCCGAAATCTGAAACTTCATCCACACAGCGCAGTGTTAAATCTGAAACTTCATTCACAGAGCGCAGTGTTAAATCTGAAAATTCATTCACACAGCGTAGTGTTAAATCTGACAGTTCGTCCACACGGTGCAGTGTGAAAATGCCGATAGGTCCAAAATTTGAAAGTGCATCCACAAGGGGCAATGTCAAAATGCAGGCGGGTCTGAAATCTAAAAGTTCATCCACAAAGAGCAGTGTTAAAATTCCGTTGGGTCTAAAATCTGTAACGTCTCATGGAAGATCAAGGGAAAGTTCATTAAAGGAGAATTTTACAAACCTTAATTCAAAGGCTTCTAGGAACACCGTTTCTCGAACAAAAGCAAGAGATGTTGCTGGAAGGGTTTTGTCCAAAATCCCTAATGGGTTCATGCCTAAGCGAGAATTTAATTCATGCGATCCAATTTTACCAGTTGACTCAGTTAATGCTATGGATGATGATCAGCCTGACTTGGATCGTTTCAAATGTCAGCACCATGACGGGGCATTGGCAGAGCTGAATTTGCAGCCTCAGAAACTGTCACCTGAAAGAAAGATTATGATCTCCTCGGTTGCTGAGCAGGAGAAACCAGAAATTGTGTCTCCCATTGATGGATCCAGGTACAATCCAATTCAAGAGGCAGTACTTGTTCTTCGTCCATTGGATGACACTGGGGATATGTCCTGCGGAAATGTGGCTGTGAATCGGGAGAAAGGTCTCACGGGTATAGATTCAGAAGACAAATGTTTCACTCCTTCAAAGGAGAGTATTGGCTCAAACAATATATTTTCCACTGGTACTCCTTCTGTACGTCTAAATGACTGCTTAAATAACTACGTAGGTGAGAAGCTATGTTTTTCGCAACGTCAAAGTCAAGAGTGGGATAGAATCTCATCGCGTTCTTCTGTGTTGACACAAGATTTCGATGGGACTGAGGCGGAGCTTGACTCCAATGGATTAAGTTTTCATGATTTTTTGAGTGAAGCCAATAAAGTTGGTGACCATCTGCTTTTTGGCTCAGCCGAGTCAGTATTGTATTGTAAATTTTCTAATTACTGTCATGAAACGAGCTTCGATTCCACAATGGAAAAATCTCTGATGCAGTTGCATGATGAAATGGGTTGTTTGACATTGAAGGCGTTAGAGGATGAGCTGGAGAACAACAACGATCGACATGATCCTCTGTACTGGCCTTTTAATCCGGAATCATATTGGACTATTGAAGGATGTTGCGGAAACTAGGGTTTCCTCCTTGAATATAAATGTAAATTCGATAACATCGAATGGGAGTACAAATGGTGAAAGGGAGGCCTTTGAATGAAAGAAAATATGGTTCAGGTTGAATCCTTGGAGATTTTATTCATTGGTAGTTTGTTTTTAATTTTATTTTACTTTTAATTCATATGAAACCGTAAATATGTTCGCTCATCAAATAAATAATGGAAGAGATAATCCATCATTATATATTTATATGTAATGTAATTCTTATATTTACATTACTATAGTCGCTGCTGCATCATGGCAGGAACGCATAAGTACGATATCATTATATACTTATTTCAAAAGGATTTCAAGTATTTTTCACATGTCCGGTGGTCCATTAACAGGTTCTTGAGAGATTATCTCGGTTGCAATTAATTTTTTTTATAATATGTTTTATTTATCATTATTTTTTTTTTATAATGTTTTTTTCCACCATTAAGAGATAAAGAGAATATTAACCATTTTTCTTTATTATAATGCTTTAAAATGTTTTATAATTTATAATATAATTTTATTGTTAGGTAGTTTATGGATATGTAGTTTATGGATGTATGTATCACTTATATATTAAAGATATATTTTAGTAAATTATATTGAAGATCAAAATTTTTAGTTACTGTGAATATTCTTGTTGCTTAGAAAAGATAAATAATTCTAATTCTAATAAATTCTTATACTCTTGTTATTTGGATTTACAAATTATATATATCAATCCATCTTTTTTTCGAAGTACTCCACTTGTTTGTAATTATTCTATGATTTGTTTGCTTTTATTGCTTGCTCCACTTTCCTGAATTTATGAATGATAAGTGTATGTCTTTCTTATGCTACTTTCCTGAATTTATGAATGATAAGTGTATGTCTTTCTTATGCCTACTTAACATAAAGGCATGACAATGGACACCATGTATCAAAATTGATCCAAGTGAGGCTTAATTCTTTATTTCCCTAAATTCAACACTGAATAAGTAATATCCAATTTTAAAGAAAAAGGACAGAAAATAATGTTATTTATGTGCTCCTTTTATTTCTTTTATAGAAAATTATGTTGCTAGATTTTGAAAGTAGTTGTTTCCTTTTTATTAGATGTTGTGGTAGTATCCTTACAATAATACCATATTTAGATTAACTTTACAAAAACTCATTCCAATTGTTTGAGCCATTGGACCAATAACTTTGTAAGAAGAAGAATAAATTTATTACGGAACAACTTTTATAAAAAAAAGAAAAAGTAACTAATCTAAGGAATTTTATATAAACCTTACTAAATGACCAACAAAAAAATTCCTATATAAAATTTAGAATATAATAATATAAAAAAAATAAATTTATATTATTTTTATTTAAATAATTATTGTACTAATGATTAGATTGGATGATGATAATTGCAAATGATTATGTGGCTACAATGACGCCTAAAAAGATTTTTTTATAAAGATATTATATACTTTTTATCTTTATAATTATTAATTTAGGAGTCCTAGTTCATACCTATGTTGTATATACACTTGAGTCCTTTTCACTTAAGATATAAAATTATCTATTCTTAACCCTTCAAATTACATGAATTTTCAAAAGTAAGAATACAACTCTTCATGGATACCTAAACAATCATGAATTCCTACTAGGAATAGTAAATTTCCTCTTCACCATTTTCAACTCGAATTTTCAAAGTAAGAATACAACTCTTATAGGATACTTAAACAACCACTCATACTAGGAATAGTGAATTTCCTCTTCACCATTTTCAACCCACAGCATAATTTGAAGAAATGAATGAGAAAAAGCTGCAGCTAAACTCCTCCTAAGAATCTCCACACAAATATTAAGATCAAAATAGTCATAAACATACAAATAATGAAAACTATTAAAACAACAAAAGGATCCCCATCTTACTAAATATGCATAAGACACTACAACAACATAAAATACCACACACCCACTTCCTCAAATTCCAAATCCAAGCCATGAAGGAGGACAAAAATAACTTGAAGCTCAGGATCACTTGGAATATACTACAAACTTGAACCCAATCATAGTAACAACTAGAGACTCATAATTGTTGGCCATGGCCAAGAAGAGCTACAACTGAGCAAGCCAAGCTGAGTACATGGAGAGAAAATATCATAGTAACAACCCCAGAGTCATAATTGTTGAGCTACAACTAAGCAAGCCAATACATGGAGAGAAAGATCAGCAAGATAAACTAGTACATGGAGAGACACATTAGGAAGATCTAACCATATCTACATATAGACTTTTTGATTCCTCTCATAATCTTGATTAAGAGTTTTAGAGTTATCTCCATCAAGAATTCTAGAGTGGGAAACTAGAGGCCCACCCATGGTACTAGACTCCATCCCAAGCCCCATGCCTATTTTTCTATCCTCAATCTGAATTTGTAAGTCTTTCCATATGCATCTCATTGTTGCTACTCATCCTTCTTGGTCACACTAAAATACTCAACAAAAAACTAAATAAGGGAGTCTTATTTAATAATATTATGAAATCACATGTGCGTTTTTTTGGAACAAGTTGTGAGTCCTTCTAACTCTTTTATTTTCTTCAATTTCTCATATCTTAAAGTTAGTGCAAAAGGAGAGTGATCCACTATAGAAATTTAGCATAGGTGAGATTGCTATATGTGAAAAGTTAACAGAACTTGTAAAAGCTTCATCGAATTTTCCAAATCCAAGACCACACAACCATCTAAACTAACACAAATCCAAGACCACACAACCATCTAAACTAACACATTAATATGACAAGGAACAAGTGCATAACATATTGACTTTAGTTGAATAGATCCATTGGAAAATGAAATCCAAATCATCGGGAAGCTTTATTCCTAAATTGTAAAACCAAATAAATAAAAGTTCATTACAAACCACCCATATTTTTCCCTTCATTGTATTCTAGAGGGTAACGGAATCAAACCTCTATATAGAGCTTCATCCAAATGGTATTAATAAAGTGGGAGAGATGTACCAAAGTCAATTTTTATTTTCACCTCAAGTTGTACTCCTCCATGGCTTTATTTGTTCACCTCAAGTTGTACTCCTCCATAGACCAAGGTTTTATACACTTGTATATTTATCAAGAGATAGGTGAAAGTTTTCAACAACTAATTTTATCTATACCCAATAAAACAACCTTTTTATAATAAAAATTACTATCGAATTAAACTAAATATCCTTCTTTAAAAACAAAAAAATATATATAAAAACCAAATCCTCCATTAACAAAAATGAAAGGTTTTCTATATTTTACAAATTAACCTAGCCTACCTGTATAGTGGTGCTAGTTGTCAATTCCATGATGCATGTGATTATTATTTAATTATGTGTTGTAAGTGAAGTGTTTGCTTGTTGTAAGATTTGTTGGGGAGGCTTCCCACAAATATCCTCGCTAAGGTTAAGGTCCATGATGCATGCTGTCAATTCCATGAAGCATGTCATTATTCGTTAATTATGATACATAGTTGTAGTTCAAGTGTTTTCTTGCTCTTAGATTTGTTGGGAGGCTTTCCACAAATATTATCCATAAGGTTAAGGTTTAATAACTGAGAAAAATAGTTCCAGGCTGCCAACAATTATCTAGCCACTATCAGTAATAAACCTTTCGCGAATTTCAAGGTATATGAATTCAATTTATTTATGTTTATTCAGTGATAAACCTTTTGCCAACTAGAATGTCTTTAAATTCAATTTATTTATGTTATCTATGTTATCTCGCCTAACTAGTTGGTGCTCCCGTATTTCCCGAGGGATACCACAAAATAACCCAAAGAAAACAGGTAATGGAACATCTATCCCAATTAAAATATTAAAAAGATAAAATTTACACTTTCTACTTGCTGGGCAAGGATTTGTCGCTTAACAACCGTTCTGGTTTGTTTTATATATAATTTTGGTCAGTAGGATTTAGTTTAGTTATCTTCACCTGAAATAGTTTATTATTTAAA
>APFE030602354.1:3827-25031 GCA_000404065.3 Pinus taeda | reverse complement strand
GTTTCTATCAATCCTAGTTGTAAACATAATTTTATCAGTGTTAATTTGGCAAAAAAATTACAAGTCCCAGCAAAACAATTTGAACATACACAGGTTGATAATGAAGATGTTCAAGTGTACAAGGATTTGAAGGTTTCTATGGATAAATATGTGTTGCATGGTGATTTTTATGCTTCAGAGATGGATAATATGGATGTTGTTTTGGGATATCCTTGGATGGAATCCGTGGGTACTATCAATATTAATGTACAGAATAAATTCCTGAAGCTATGGTATAAAAAGAAGAAAATTACATTACAGGGTATTTCCATCCATAAACAGGTAGAGCACATGGAGGCTGAAGCACAACATGTTCAAGGGACTAACATATCAGATGATGAGCCTTTGATGATCGACAATCAAACACAAACAGAGGCGGCAGAAGGAAAAGTTACAGGTGATGATACATCAAAGGAGGGCTCAGTGGTTGAAGTCATATTGAAAAAGAATACACCACAACAGGCACCACAAAAGGGTGAAGTCAAGCAAAAGCCATCGTGGGTTAAAAATTCAACATATCATCACCCACATCACCCCACACGACAACCATCAAGATGGAAACCAAGTAGTCACATGATGGAGACAAAGGAGAGACGATCCACCTACTACATAGCAACACAGAAGAGCGGCCATGGTCAACTTCCATCTCAAGCGAGAAAGGCACCAGCGAGATTGAGGGTTCACCTTTCTCTTGGATGGCTAGATGCACGTGCATGGTATGAGTGGACTACTCTTTTGAGTAGATCTTATTATTTGTGTTCTTCCCATGTTTCGGGGACGAAACATGCTAAGGGGGGTGGAATGTTATATACCTAGGGGGGGTAATATGGGGTACCGAGGGAGGTACCCAAGGTAATAAGGTAATAATGTAATAATGGGATGGGCCATGGTAATAAATAAGGTGGTTAACCCATGTCATGTAAGGGACCACAAGTAGTTAATAATAATGTAATGGGCCCATGGTATTAGTTGATGGTATGAGTAAACCATGGTAACGATGCATGGTATTGTATGTATGAGGCCGATATAGAGGCTAGGACTCCACATGGAGAGATATGAAGAGAAGTAATCTTGTATGAACAAGCATATGGCTTGTGGAGTATTCTCCTTCCTTAAGGAGTGAATGTATGGTGTTGCCCTACCTTAAGGGTTTGATCAAATAAAGAATCATTTCTATCTATATTTTGATCTTGTTATTTACTGGGTTTATTTCTATTATCTTATATTCTTGGGTTAGATCTACAATAAGTGGTATCAGAGCTACAACAGATTGTTTTGTACTTATGGATCTAGTCTGAAAATGAATGAAACGTGGTCCCTGAAGAAAAGAAGGTTGTCGCCTTTTGTAGGTCAGCACCTACGTACTAGTATATCAGCTAGTACAAGAGCTAAGAGGGTTGTAACTCCCTTCCAGAAGTAGCTGGAAAATGAGAGAGGGTTGTAGCCCTCTGCATGTTGAAGCCTGCATGCTGGTAAAGGACTACACCAGTACATTGTAAAAGAAGTTTCTTATTAAAGGAAGAAAGAGACGAAATGCATCAGGTGGTTTTCACCACATTGTGTTTCCACCTTATATCATGGTGTTCATGTGTGCTTCTTATGTGTGATGATCTGTACTATTTTACTACACCTGATTACTGTTAATATGGTTAATAATGTTCTGATGCATTTACTGAAGATAAGCTAACTGAATCATAAGATTACTGCATGTACGCTAGTTGCATTTAACACAGTCGCGTATATATACGGATATACTGAACTAAAGCCGCGTATATGAATCTGAGTATGAAAAATGAAAAGTATCTGATTTGATAATACTCATTCACCCCCCCCTCTCAGTGTTATTTCCAACAATCTTATCCTAGGTAGTTGGACAATTGTGGGTGAGGTAGTTACCTACACAAACTGCTTCTTTGAAATTAAAAACTTGAAGAGAAGGTCAAGGGAGTATTGTCAACCTCAAGCAGGAGGAGAGGAGACAGAAAAGGGAATATACACAATGTTTTCCACTGAAGTTTGTCTGGAGCTATACGCTCATACTCGTAACTTAAGGCTAAGTCTCGTAGTCATCATAATGGCAACTTAAGGCTAAGTATGGTAGTGATCATACTGGTAACTTAAGGCTAAGTCTAGTAGTGATTAGATAGCTTGAGAATAATCTCAGAAAATGATATTGTCTAGAAAACTATAGTGGGAAAAGCTAGCTAGGGGGAGGTGAGAATAATCTCATAAAATGATATTGTCTAGAAAACTATAGTGGGAAAAGCTAGCTAGGGGGAGGTGTAGTGAGTGAGTGACCTCACAGTTGGGAGGAGCATTTATCACCCTACTCGTTTGCATTTGGGAGGAAAGAAAATATTTAGATAAGTATTTTTGTTAGAATATTGTATGTTATGGACAGTAATAGTCTTAAGGCTTTACTCTTAGTTAAGGAAAAATATGAATGTTTTCTTTTAAATTTTACTTTAAAATTTGCATAGCATACTTAAAGAACACTGATATCATTTTATGTAGTATGTATATGAAAATCTAGTAAATAACAGTCAAAATATATGTAAATTCTGGAAAACAGGGATGGGAGAAGCGGTAGATTGTAAGGGAAGTCGTGGTTACAATATCAAATTGTTATGGTTACTGTTAGTGAACTTATTTGTGTAGAGAAAGTTTGTTGGGCTAGGAGGCAAGAGGCCACAATGGATTATAGTTCACGTGGTTTTCTTAAAACAAGATAAGGTACAACACCAAGGAGATAATTAAGGGCGATATTGTCGCAATCACGAGTGGAAGGGTTCGCTCTGGAGGCACCGAAGAGAACGAATGACCGGGACAGTCCATTCAATGTTTGGTTGAAAGGGGAAATGGCTCCAATACAAAAGAAAGATTACCATTAGAACTGGCTTGAAAGCCCCACACTCAAATAAATACATGTGGAATAAGAATTTAATGGAAATAACGGTCCTTCGAATGACAACTTTTTTAGTTAAAAATACAATGGCTCAAAAACGTGCTTAAAACGCAAGAAGGAAACCCAGTGGAAATTTTGCGTATAAACTGAGAGGTACATATAGATCATAAATTAATGAATTGTTGAAAATTTTTTTATTGCTATGGCATTCCAATCCTTTTAAACATATCTGGCAACACATGTGAAAGAAAATAAAAAATAACATAGATATACAATCCATTACAGTGGGAAGACAAAAATACCGAAACAATATATATTTTCGTGTCAATTGTAACACCTGAAAAGAGAGAATAGCCTTGATCCTATCGTTATAGTAAAACATTGACCGTCCACTAATCTTTGCCATTCATACTGAGGCTAGTAACTCTAGTAAAAGAAAAACGGTAGAATTTATGAAGGCCTTTGAGTCTATACTTCTAGAATTTGATGAGGGGAGGGATATCCTTCCCAAACAAAGGACATGAAGAAAATAACAAACCTAGAAAAACATTGTGACATATTGGTTAAACGGGATAAAGGTTGGCTCTCGAGCAGAGCTTGGAAAATTGGTATAGAATATACATGTGCCATAAAAATAAATGTAAAAGATGAATTAGCAAGTATACATCAAATGAACAAGAAAACCCGGTAATAATTGTTAAATGTCTCACCTATAAGAATTGTTTTTAGCATAGAAGTAATCCTCGAGAGGGGGGAAAAAATGTAGACAAAACCCAAGTCGAGGCTTATTAGGAGTAAAGTCGAAACATGCATAACGGTGAAGGCATGGCCCTTAGTGATTGGAGGTCAAGACACTCGCCCATGTCGGGTTTGCAGAATTGTTTTAGGTGATGAACCGGCGAGCCAAGGCTACATATCTCACTATTCATTGGGAATAAAAAAAGAAATGAAAATTAATTAAAAACAATATTGAAAAACCTCAACAACTATGCCAATCAAATGAACAGCGAGCCCACTCACCTATGGACTTGACCACCCAAAAGATTCACTCAGCAATTCTGCAAGCACACAAAATTTTGGTAACACATGAGCCGAACCTAGAAATCTAGACATAGAGGAGGCAAACCCTCGTGAGCTACCACACTGGAAACCCTAACCTGTGTAGTGAAGGAATGTAAGATTTTGAGATACACAGATCTAGATCTACAAAACAATAAACAAGCTTGCAAGAGAAGGAAGGAAGCGACCAAGAATTGAGAAAACAATGAAAAAGATTGATTCTACAATATTAGTTTTAGAATAAATACATAAAAGAATCTAAGTTAAGCTTAGTTGTACATGCAATAACTAAAGCTAACTAAAGCTAAGTGTGCTTTATCTTATGTTAATGTGTACATGTGCCACATGCAAGCAATAAGTTAACGGGAGCTAATCTAGGTGCATATACACCAACATAGCTAGTCTAAGTGCATGTATACCAACACCCCCCCTTAAGCATAACTTAGGTGAGTGTGATGCAAAATGAATGAGTCCAGGCAACACGGCCATTTTAGGTACCCATATACAATGCATAAAAAAGTAGGAAAGAGGGAAAACCCAGTGGGAAGAAACCCCCCCCCCCCCTCAAAATATAATGCAAAAGTAGAGAAAAGACAACTACTAGGCAGTCGTGTCCTTCACCCCGAGACGATCTTGCAGGAATCGAAACTTCTGCTCAGTGAAAGTCTTGGTGAAGATGTCAGCAATCTGCTCGGAACTAGGACAGTACTGAAGATTGATGATCCCATCATGAATGAGTTCTCTAATGAAGTGCATGTGGATCTCCATGTGTTTGGTACGCTGCCGCTGCACTGGATCTCTGCAAAACTTTAGCGTACTTTGATTATCGCACCAGATGACAGTTGGATGATGGACACTAATCCCAAGCTCAAATAGGAAATGTTGTAGCCAAATTGCTTGAATAGTGGCATTGACTGCTCCTCTATACTCCGCCTCTGCTGATGATAAAGCAATGGCAGCCTGCTTCTTACTTGACCAACAAATTGGGCCGGATCCCAAACTAAGTACATAACCAGAAGTAGACTTGTGATCAATGGTGTCGCCAGCCCAGTCTGAATCTGTGAACCCAATGAGATTCAAAGAAAAATTGGCTGCATAATGAATCCCATAGGTGATTGTCCCTTGGACATATCGAAGGATGCGCTTTGCAGCGTTCCAGTGTAACTCATGTGGCTCCTGCATGTATCTGGAAACTGCTCCAACAGCATAGGAGAGATCAGGACGGGAGTGAGTGAGATAAATAAGACTTCCCACAAGCTGGCGATACAATGTGCAATCAACCAATGGTGTGTCTTTGCCATTCTCAAGATTTATCCCTGATAAGAAAGGTGTGGCTGCTGGCTTGCAGCCACTCATGTGAAATCGTGCCAAAAGATCTCTGGCATATTTTGGTTGAGAAATGGTAATGCCAAAATCACGCTGATGGATCTCTAGTCCAAGGAAGAAATTTAGCAAGCCCATGTCGGTCATAGAAAACCGCATATGCAATGCACTTTTGATGTTAGTAATGACAGAAGCTGAACTACCCGTTATCAAAAGATCATCTACGTAGAGTACTATGATCAACAAGGAGTCAATTTTCTTCAGAAAATAAACATTGGAATCAAATTTGTAGCGTACAAAATTTTGAGATAACAAAAAAGAATCCATCTTTGCATACCATGCTCTAGGTGCCTGCTTGAGGCCATAGAGAGACTTCTTTAGTTTGCATACCAGAGATGAATTCTGCATGTGTCCCGGTGGCTGCTCCATGTAGATTTCCTCCTTGAGATCGCCATGAAGAAAGGCATTCTTCACATCCATATGATGCACCTCCCATCCTCTTGTTGCTGCAATGGAGAGAGCTAGCTGAATGGAATCCATTTTTGCCACTAGAGCTAAAGTCTCATCATAGTCAACACCATGTACTTGCTGAAAACCTTTTGCTACCAATTGTGCCTTATATCGACTAACTTGGCCATTTGATGCTTTCTTGGTCCGGTAAACCCACTTGCATCTCACAAGTTTGCGATTTGAAGGTAGCGGAACCAAATCCCAAGTCTGGTTCTCAATGAGAGAGTTATATTCCTCATCCATGGCGGCTTCCCATGCAGGATGCCCATTTTCTTCTGCATAAGTTTGTGGATCAGATCCATGCATCATATAAGCATGCATGGGCATGGATGGCTCCATAGCTAAGAGTGCTTGTGGATCTTCCTCAAACAGAGGGATAGAGGCAGGATCATCAAGGATATCACTCATGCTGCGCCATTTTTGTGTTGAATGTGGTCGAGAATCTTCCGAACTACGTGCAGAAGTATGATCTCGATGTTCAACAACTGGTGGTCTAACAAGGGTCACCGGAAGAGACTCATCGTCATCAAAATGCTGGTCTGAAGTTTCATCTGCATACTCATCAATGAGTGGTGATGGAAACTTGGTAACAAGTTCATCTACTGGTGCATGCGAAATACCTTCGTCAAACTTTACACTCCTTTCAATAAAGAGCTCTTCACTATGGATATCAAGCAATTTGTACCCTTTGACTTCATCAGAATATCCAACAAACATGCATGCTTTGCTTTGAGGCTCCAAAGCCTTTCTCTTCTCTGGAGGAATGCGGGCCCATACTCGAGATCCAAAAATGCGGAAATGACTAACTTCAAGTTGCATGTGAGTCCAAGCCTCAAAAGGTGTTTTTCCAGTAACATATTTATGAGGAGATCTGTTCTGGATGTATGAGGCACAGTTAATAGCTTCGGCCCACAATTTCGACGGAAGAGATCTTGCATGCAACATGCAATTAGCCATCTCTTTCAAAGATTGATTTTTCTTTTCAGCCACGCCATTTTGCTATGGAGTGTAAGGAACTGTATGCTGCAACTGTATGCCTACTTCATCACAAAGATTCTTGATATCTTTGTTGACATATTCTGTCCCATTATCTATGCGAAGTATCTTGATGCATTTTCTAGACTGATTTTCCGCATGCGCTTTGAAAATCTTTAGATGTTGAAAAACTTCAAACTTGAGTTTCAAGAAGTAAACCCAAGTGAATCTCGTGTAATCATCTATAAATGACAACACATATCTTGCTTTGCTCATTGAAAGCACTAGAAATGGACCCATGGGATCACTGTGTACAAGTTCCAAAGGTGAAGAGGCTCTCCATGCATGCCCCTTCTCGAATTTTTCTTGTGGATGCTTTCCAAGAGCACATCCATTACAAACACCATCTGAAAATTCAATGGTTGGCAATCCTTTGACCATCCCTTGCTTACTAAGCTGTTGCATATATCTGAAATTCAAGTGCCCAAATCTCTCGTGCCAAATCTTACTTTCTTCATTTGCATGTGTAAGTAGCAATATAGAATCTGATTGAGGAACAAAATCAGAAAATGTATACAAACGACATTGATCATTTACCTTGCCAGATGCAATCTTCAAATTGGTTTGCATGTCATCAATGCTCACAGAATTTGGGGTAAATTCCACTTTCCTTCCGCTGCCTGTGTGTGTCATCTGATACACTGAGAGAAGATTCACAGAAAGCCTTGGAATATGCAAGACATTTTCAAAACTTCCATCTTTGAATTGCACTCTTCCTTGTCCAGTTGCTGCAACTGCAGAATTATCCCCCATGAGAATGGGAGGACCTGAGTATGCATGTAGAGAAGAAAAGGATTCCAATGAAGAAGCCATATGATGTGAAGCTCCTGAATCGATGATCTATTCTTGTGGTGTAGAATGAAGAGCAATCAAAGCATGCCTATTACCTCTTGGATCTGGTGCTTTTTCTCCAGACTTCTTCTTAGAATTCTCAGGAATGTGGTCTCCAAGACTGTGTTGCTGGAGTGTCTGCGCCATAAGATCTATAGTCTTCTTCATGCATGCAGATTCAGGATGAAAACCACGGTGGCAGTAATTGCACATTTATTTCCCTTTCGTTCCTTTCCTTTCCTTTGAGCCAGATGATCCATCAGGGGGTTTGGGATGTCCTCCCTTTCTTGGATCAGGATCCTTCTTCCCTTTTCCTTTCTGATGGTCTTTGGAATTTGCCTTTCCTTTTGCATGCACAGTAAGTGCATGCGATTTGGAATTTTTAAGTGTGCCCATTTTGATGAGCTTATCTTGCTCATGCATCAAAGACTGAATAAAAGAATCCAGTGAGGGCATCTTCCAAGCTGCACCAGTTGCAGATCTGACTGTGTGGAATGTAGAGATGAATACTGCATAATCTGGACCAAGTTTTGATAAAATGGAAAGAATCAACTCATTTTCTTGCTTGGATTTGTTGATCCCGCATCCTTTCAGCTGAACCAACAAGGCTTTATACCTTGTGAAAAAATCTTGAATGTTCTCAAAGTTTCTCGGATCTAATGAGTTTAACTCATTTTCGAGAATGTGACCTTGCATTTCATCCTGTTTTCCAAACGATCCTTCCAAAAGTTTCCATACTTCATTTGGAGTTGAACATGATTCAACATGAAATAGTAGTTCCGGAGAAATAGATAAACATAGGATGCCGAAAGCCTCGTCCATGCGATTAAAATATCTTGTTTTCTCCATTGCCGATGTTGGTTCAACTTCCGTTTCCATGGTTATTCGAAATAAGCCTCTACTTCTGAGATGAAGTTGAATCTTTGGCTTCCATTCAAAATAATTATATGGAGTGAGAATTGCCGATTGTGGAAACTCCAATTTAGACTCCATTCTTTGTTGTTGCTTCAATCTTCTGAACCTGCAAATAAAATTTCTTGTGCACTGATTACAAATCCCAATGCTCTGATACCATGTAAGATTTTGAGATACACAGATCAAGATCTGCAAAACAGTAAACAAGCTTGCAAGAGAAGGAAGGAAGCGACCAAGAATTGAGAAAACAATGAAAAAAGATTGATTCTACAATATTAGTTTTAGAATAAATACATAAAAGAAACTAAGTTAATTTTAGTTGTACATGCAATAACTAAATCTAACTAAAGCTAAGTGTGTTTTATCTTATGTTAATGTGTACATGTGCCACATGCAAGCAATAAGTTAACTGGAGCTAATCTAGGTGCATGTACACCAACGCAGCTAGTCTAAGTGCATGTACACCAACACAGCTAGTCTAAGTGCATGTACACCAACAAGGAATAAGGTTGGACAATGAGAGGGGCCGGTAGGTTAGTTACTCTCTAGCCATTTCCCGTAATCTACACCATTCATTAATTCACAAACAAGGAGGACCTTTGATCAGGTAGCAAATCCTGAAGCAAGGGTGACACATAGATGGACCATGTTCAACACTAGGAGAATTCAATGAGAAAGGGATAATATCATTACAACGATCTCATCAAACACTAACCAAGAGTTATGTGAATTAAATTAAACAATGCTATGAAGATTTCAATAGTAGGATATAAACAAAACTTTATTATGCATCATTTTCATCATAATAGACAAGTTTACATAAATAAGCCAAAGAAAAACCTATGGTTGTATTGCCTGATAAGTGAGAAACCCATCATATACCTTTCCGCCTGAACTATCGAACTCCAGTTTTGTATTATTCACTTTAATTGTTGACCAATTTTTTTTCATTTTTATTGTTTATCCTTGGTTGAGTGACTTAGGGATGTCACAAATGGTATCAACCCCAAGGCTTAAGCATTATGGCCTTTGTGAGACAACAATTTTGTTTATTTGGAATAACAATATGTATTTGTGATAACAGTGAGTAGAATAAAAGTGATATGAGGGGAACTGAGTACACACCACCAAGGCCAACTGTTGGAGTTGGTCTTGATCCGGAAATTGAAGGACACCTTGAAATGTGGGTGCAGTTGCTAGAAGAGTTAGAGAATGCTAATGAAACCTTATATGAAACAATGCAGCAGCTAAAGGGTGAAATGACATGGTTAAAAGTGGACAATGAATTATTAATGCAAGAACAAGAAAGGATAACAAAGAGCCTTTTTGACAGACAAAATCCCCGATAAAGGATTCCAAGCACGCACCTTGAAAACACGGATAAAACATACAAATAGAGAGAGTATAACCCTGAATCTAAAGGAGATCAGGACGAATAAGATAATTTTTCCGAACACAAAAGATAAAAAAGACAACGAACTGAGTTGCAAGGTGAATTTAAGAAAATAAAACCTCTAACGTCTGATGGTGAGCATGAGGAGGCAACATAACCTTGACTCATAAACAAGAACAAGTATTTTCATATTTTTATGAATATGATCATAATCTGAAAGCATGTTTGGCAATTTGTCAATCCAAGAGAAAAACCACCTTATGGTGGGAAGAGGCGAAGAATGTGTGCAAGATAGATGAAAAAGAAATAACATAGGAAACCTCTTAGAAACACATTAAAGATAAATATTTAACAGAAGGCTTCTATGATGAAAAATACAAGGAATATCACAATCTTCGGTTGGGACAACATACAATGGATGAGTTTATTACAAAATTTACCACACTGCTGAGATATGTTCCATATATACATGAAGAGAAGGAAAAAGTTCAATGTTTATCAGTAGTTTACCAAATTTTATGAACGAACGATTGGAATTCGATAATCCCAAGGCTATTGATGAAGTTATTAGAAAGGATAAATTGTCTTACAAACAAGTGAAATAAAAAGTGGATGGTGGTAAGAAATGGATGGAGAAAAATAGACAGAAGCAAACACAACCTCGAAAAGGGTTTAGAGCTCCAAATTTTAAACACTCTTATAAGAACACACAAAGCATGCATTAAGGAAAATTCCAACTGAAATCTATATTGCAAGGTGAAGGAAGTACCATTGAACAACATAATAAGCCTGAAGTAGAGACAATAGTTAGACCTACACTACGATGTTGGGGGTGTGGAGGGCCACATTAGGTTACAAATTGTCTTCATCAAAAAGGAGGAGAACCAGTAGCTCATACTCAAGAACCTTCTATTGTGGCAGATGTAGTGAGAAGTCTTTCCCAAAATTAATGCTGCATTGTAGGACCACAAGTGGAGTATCAACCAACCATGGCAAAATTTGAAGGTAAAAATTTTAACTCTTTTTTTCTTTTTTCTTTTTGTCTATTTTAATAGATTCCTTCAACTACCAAAACATAATCATGATTTCAAGGTCAATATTCAGTTTTTCTATGACTTCCCCAAATCCTACTAAGATTATACTATTTATAATGTGTTGTGTCAATTTATCATCTACTATATCATCCCAAATTCACTCCACGAGATTCAAAAGGTCTTGGAGATAATCTACATCTTTGGGATTGTGGTTGTTGGCTTCAGGAAATTCTCATGAACTCGTTGTTGAGCTACAATAGGGCTTGATTCATCTGCTTATACTTCATCTTCTTTATCTTTTGTTGATGACTACCTATAGTGTGCTTATTTTGGATAGAACTCTCATTGTAACTCCAATAAACTATCGAAACTCTCACTAACACTTTCGCACTTCCAAATTCATAAAGCTTAAGTGGATGAATGTAATGATTGAACTATTGAATTTTTACCTCAATTAATGGAGGAAATAATAAAATGAACCCTACGTTATGATAAATAATGAAAATAAGCAACAAGATGCTTAAATGATAGACTAAAATCTTATGTGGTTTTATTGACATTTCAATACCACAATGAATATAGGCCAACTACCTACATATCTAAACCCAACAAAATTCAAATTAAGATATTTCAAAGTATATAATAAAATGGCCAAATCATTTTGACAACAATGGACAAGAAGTGAGGATCTCCAACCCTGATAAGTATATAATTTTACATAAAGAAAAGGAAACAATTGATTCATCCTACCGTAGTGCTTTGCTACATAGTGAATTGTCTCTCGTACATACTCCAAGATGAGATTGAGGTAGAGCTCATCCTTATTGATGGTTGAAAAGAAAAAAACAATGCTTTATAGAGAAAATATTTGGATGATCCAAAAGGCATCGTTTGCAGTACATGGTTCCTATATCATTTGTCCAGCAAAACCTTTTAAATTGCTACAATATCCCCGGTCTCTAAGCATTTAAATTGGAATATTATTGTTATTATCCTTGCCTCGTGGGAAAATTATATATATATATTTATATATATATATATATATATATATATATATATATTTATATATATATATATTTTTATCATTATTTTATTTTATTTTTGAGGAATCATTATTTTATCATTTATTTATTTTACATATAGTTACTTGTAAACCTATGGGTGTTGTGTAGAAAAGGGGATTTGAACCCTAGATGTTTCATTTTTCTCACTCACATTATTTAGATCACTAATTGAGTTGCCACCAAAGACTTTTTTTTTGTCTTTTTTGTTTGGTTTGTAAATCAGTACAAAATTTTCATTTATTAAAATATGATAGCAAAAAATGCATAGATATGTTTTTGTTTCTCTACATGTGCATAGCTTTCATGTCCATAGATAGTATCGTGAGAGCAATTATACTTCAAAAAGTTGGCTTAACCATTACAACTAAATTAAAGTCAAGCATCATTTAATATATTCCCTAGAGGGCTATTTTTTCCTCATTACAAAAGGAAAAAAATGGCCAAAACCAAAGAGACTAAATAAGGTAACTGAAAGGTTGACGCATTTACGAAAAGTGTAATTGTGCTCATATTGCATGATTATAGGTATGAGATCCACATTGACATGCGAGAGCCACTCCTGGTAGGGCCACCGACCAAAAAGAAGTAGCAACGAACCATGTAGTGCTAATTAGAAATGACCACTAGAGACATTGGGTTACCATTCATTCTAGGGACAATGTTGATAACATTAGCATCAAAAATGACTACTGAATACATTGGGTCTCCATTCAGTAAAGGAATAGAATTGAGAGGATGAGAGATTCTAACTTGTGGAGTATCAACCACTATTGGAACATAAGAGATGTTTGTCGAGTCAAAATATGACTTTGACATCACATACCTTTCCACCCTTTGAATACGAACTAGAATGTCATCCAAGAAATATCAAATGCTTATGAGAAGGTATTTCAAATCTTGCTCTGCAAAAAGCTTGTAATGATCCACTTGTTTGTCACGGATGACCAACTCAAGGAGGAAGTCAAGTTGTTGATAACCTGCAACTGAGTTTAAGAAATGAAACTTTCTCTTTCGATGTTTACTAGGATCATTAGCCCACTCAAGATCTTGATTTCCAATTTCAGAGTGATAAAAATAAGCTTTATCCCAAAATTCCTGAGATTCCAAAGTTCAAATATTGTTACAAACTTATGGTGGTATTATATAAAACAGAGATGTGACAAAAGTCTATCCAAAGAGGTATTAAGAATGAAAATTTGACCTCGAGCTGGAACCCCCCCATAGCTTGCCATTATTTAACGAGGTTGCATAGTCTTGTCTAAGAGTGCAAGAGACAAAAAATAATTTGGAGTTGCTAAACTATCATTAGGAAAATTGAATGGACTTAGGAACGATTTGAAACAAGATAGGTACAATGGACTTCAAAGGATAATGATATCATCACCAAAACCCACTACACAATGAGCTAGAGACAAGCCCCCATTTTGTAGAAAAGTCTTGTAAAGAAGGCTAGAGGGAACTAACAATAATACCACATGTAAACCCAACCCATCACACAAAATTGAGGACACCACATAATAAACTACCTCGGACAGTAGAGAAAAACAAAGAAAAGCATTAACAGAATATGCACTAACTTGCAACATAAAAATAAGATGAAAATCCACAATGGGTCATAGACCAAGGTTTTTGTAACCTTCATGACACTCACAGAAAGGAAAATCCTAGATAACCTTGGAACAGAAGTACATTGAACCAAGATTCCAACCTAGAAGGTATGTTAAGTGTCCTTTTCCGTGTGAGGAACTAAGGATGAAGAAACTGCCAAAACCAAAAAAAAAAATTACCAAGGTACGAGACCCCACAAACCAAAACTAGACAATTGAAAGAAATTCCTTGGAAATCGAGGCCATGGAGTGTTAAGGAGGGGAGAATAACCACAAGTTCAAAGAGTGGCCCCAACGCTACATTGTATAATAACAATATAGAAAACATTGACTAAGAGTCCTTTGTATAGAAACCACCACTGTGATGTCAAGTGTTTCTCTCTACAAACCTTGGACAAAAAGCATATTAAAAACAACTCATGTGTTTTAACTCCATATTAAAAATAAATAATTTCTTATAGAGAAATAGAAAAAATATAGAATAAGATTCTTTTTATTAAAATTAAGTTAAAATTATTTTATTTAAGATATACATAGAATATTTATTTTATTTATGGGGAATATAAAAATGTACCATTAATATTATTTTATAAATATTTTTCTATTAATTTAATGTTATTCTAAAAACATTCAAATATTTTATTTAAAATTAACATTAAAATAATTTATTTATTAATATTTTTTTTAGTATTATGCATCAAATTCATACGAGCATAATAGGAATTACATATGTCCATTATACTACGTTGTCAAAAAAGCCTTGAACTAAGTTGTTAATAACCCGTAAATGCAAGACATGAAGAATGTCACAAGGTTGTGAGGATCCTGCAATGCAATTACCAATATAATAATGCAATCTAATTATCACAATGCTTTAAAATATCAACATTTTAACTCAACACATAGATGAGAAAAAAGAGGAAGTGACAGGGAAAAAAAGTTAGTCCTGACCGTTGCAGATTCTTGGGTTAGTAAACTATTTTAAATATTATTCAGTTCGCCGACTAACGTAGCTTGATTTTAAAGATGCACTAATTTCATAAGTTTGCTATATCTACATCATTGTGCAGCCCTGAAATCGCAAATAGGGAGCAGAAAGGTCTCTGATAATTGTCGCGAAGCCATGAGATAAATAACTTGAGTTTGATCGATCATCGGATTTATTAGTTTTGGTCAAGGCTAAAAGGACAAGGCTGTCCCGATCTAAAACCAAAGGATTTCTTTATAGGATAACAACATGGCGGTTACTCAGGAGAAAGTTGAAAGTACCGAAAGCTAGATTGCCAACATTATCCACAAAGAGCAGTGTTAAAATGCCAGCGGGTTCGAAATCTGAAAGTCCATTCACACAGAGCAGTCTCAAGATGCGGGTGGGTCCGAAATCTGAAACTTCATCCACACAGCGCAGTGTTAAATCTGAAAATTCATTCATACAGCGTAGTGTTAAATCTGAAAATGCATTCACACAGCGTAGTGTTAAATCTGAAAGTTCATCCACACGGTGCAGTTTGAAAATTCCTGTAGGTCCTAAATTTGAAAGTGCATCTACAAGGAACAGTGTCAAAATGCAGGCGGGTCCGAAATCTGAAAGTTCATCCACAAAGAGCAGTGTTAAGATTCTGTTGGGTCCAAAATCTGTAACGCATCATGGAAGATCAGGCGAAACTCCATTAAAAGAGAATTCTAGAAACCTTAATTCAAAGGCTTCTAAGAACACTGTTTCTCGAACAAAAGCAAGAGATGTTGCTGGAAAGGTTTTGTCCAAAAGCCCTAATGGGTTTATGCCCAAGCGAGAATTTAATTCATGCGAACCAATTTTACCGGTTGACTCAGTTAATGCTGTGGATGATGATCAGCCTGACTTGGATCTTTTCATAGGTCAGCACTATGACCGGGCATTGACAGAGCTGAATTTGCAGCCTCAGAAACTGTCACCTGAAAGAAAGATTATGACCTCCTCGGTTGCTGAGCAGGAGAAACCAGAAATTGTGTCTCCCATTGATGGATCCAGGTACAATCCAATTCAAGAGGCAGTACTTGTTCTTCGTCCATTGGATTTCACTGGAGATATGTCCTGGGGAAATGTGGCTGGAAATGTGGCTGTGAATCGTGAGAAAGGTCTCACGTGTATGGATTCAGATGACAAATGTTTAACTCCTTCAAAGGAGAGTATTGGCTCAAACAGTATATTTTTCACTGGTACTCCTTCTGTATTGGCTTCAATAGTTACGTAGGTGAGAAGCTCTGTTTTTCGCAATGTCAAAGTCAAGAGTGGGATACAATCTCATCGCATTCTTCTGTATTGAAACAAGATTTCGATGGGACTGAGGCGGAGCTTGACTCCAATGGATTAAGTTTTCATGATTTTTTGAGCGAAGCCAATAAAGTTGGTGACCAGCTGCTTTTTTGCACAGGCGAGTCAGTATTGTATTGTAAATCTTCTAATTACAGTCATGAAACGAGCTTCGATTCCACAATGGAAAAATCTCTGGTGCAGTTGGATGATGAAATGGGTCGTTTGACATTGAAGGCGTTAGAGGAGGAGCTGGAGAACAACGACGATCGACAGGATCATCTGTACTGGCCTTTTAATCCGGAATCATATTGGACTATTGAAGGATGTTGCGGCAACTAGGGTTTTCTCCTTGCATATAAATGTAAATTCGATAACATCGAATGGGAGTACAAATGGTGAAAGGGAGGCCTTTGTGTGAAAGAAAATATGGTTCCAGGTTGAATCCTTGGAGATTTTAATCATTGGTCGTTTGTTTTTTATTTTGATATACCTTTAATTCATATGAAACTGTAAATAAGTTCGCTGACCGAACAAGTGCTGAAGGCAGCGGTAGTCCCTGCCGAGCCGCACATGAAGGTTTCAACGAGGACACATTTCAAATTCCAGTACGTTCCAGTAGAAATGAATGAGTAACGTGAAAGATGTATTTTAAGGGTTTTATTTTGGGCAACGTTGAAAATGTATTTTAAAAGTTTTATCTTAAAGTCAAGAATAAAAATTTATAAACAAGTTAAATTTAGAGATCAGTCACAACGGTATATACAATGGTAACATGTTGTAATGACAGTGTTGGATACCAAGTATACCGACATAGGTGCACCTCTGCAACACCACGTAGACTCATCGGCTTACCACTCCTCCACAGTGAGATACATCAACATGCATGATCTCACATCAACATGCATGTTTACCAATGGTCGCTGGAAGTTGTGGTTGCTGCCATTTTTCTGTAAAGTTGGTTGAGAGTAGATTGTTGGCATTTCTCCCTCACAAATATTATTATTATTTATTTAATTATATATATTAAAAAATTTCATCATAAATATATTCAAAATATTATTATAATGAAATATATTATAATATTATTATAGTTAATTATAAATTTTAAACCCGCGACCATATATAAATGTGATATTTGCTCATTGTAAATTAGAATTTATAATACTCATGTATTAAAACTCATTTTAAAACTTAAAATTTTTCAAAAAAACATAAATAAATTAAATTAAATTATCTATATATATTTATTAGCAACAAATTTAAAAAATATTTCAGAACATTATATATTCAAGAGAGAGTTGGTAATGGAAGCAAACCTGCACGGTAAATTGTTGCATACGTACCGTATTACAAACCTTCAAACCTATTAGACTATTAGACTACCCGAGAACAATTTTAAAGTAATGTAACGCTGCAGGTTGAGAGCTACTTTCGAGTGAACAAACAATTACATTATTATGTAATAGCTACAAAGAACACTTTCTCCAACCAGGCTGAACAGGTTAGCATCTTTGAGCATACTGTACCATTCCATCATTCAAATACCAAAATACCACTAAATCTCAGATCCCAGCGGCTTCCTTTATCTCATGAAAACAATGAGCAAAGCACTGGGAGAGCAGGCCTGCATCTACATATCCTTTTCTGGATATAGCCTGCACCCTCCGGCTTCCCATGTAGCTTGTACTCGTGACCAGAAGCGCCTGTCGTTCCAGTCGAATTGATCATTGAAAATGACAAGTTTCATGATGCACTGATTCACATATAAAATAAAAGAGAAGGTAATATCGAACCTGTGGCACACTCGATACCTAGAAATAGAGTTTTAACCTTATTTACAGCCAGAGATATATGTTCTCCCTGCCCCTCCAAATTTGTCGTTGAAAGCGTTGTGTTTCCCAGGGTTTCGTACATGCATTTAGCGGATTCCGGTTACAAGATTCCATGCTATGCCATAATAAGCACCTAAGTTTTCTCTTCTCTAATCTCTCATACAGATGGCGATAGTCCTAATAATAATAACTGATGTAGTCTAATGTGGTCACGTACCTGTGGTCCTTTCAATTTTGTTACATGGTGCATAGTTTTGTACATTATGAAGACTGCAAACGACATTTTTTTTTTTCCATCTAGACTTGCTTTTACCTGGGGAAGAATGTCCAGAGGATTATCCAATTTTTCCAATAGTATCTCAATAATATAAATGTCCGAAACGGTTTCCCCAAGCTTCTTTACAGTTGCTTTTAGTCATCTGCTTCAAATCTTGCACATTTCCATATGTCAGTAACATTCATTTGACCCTAAACAATAATGGCATTCAAACTGCAACGACAAAATCATAATGGTATTCAAATGGCATATTTGCTTCTGGAACCAACAAAATCAACTGGTACATTTGGACCTGACCCTAAGCAAAGGTAAGTTTCTAGAGACAAAAGGCAAATAATTATTTCTTAATTCAAATTCACAATGGAGGAATTCACCTGCTTGATTGCTTTTGGTTTAGGAAAATTGATGTTATCTCAACCCCCTATATCTATTTGGATGTACCACTACCTATTTAGTTTTTTATCTGGCAATTTCGAGAATCCTTGCGATTTTCAGAATCCCAATAGTGTCAAGGTCGATGCCCTCCCATCTATTGTCCTTGTTTTTTCAATCTGGCTTTCACCTTGAAGAATCTGCAGATCTACTTTGGAGAGTAACAACTTTTTTCAATCTGTCTTCCACGTTGAAGAATCTGGAGATCTGCTGTCCAGAGCAATAACTATTTTTCAATCCATCTTTCAGCCTGAAGAATATTGAGATCTACTCTCTAGAGTAGTTGTTAAATCCCTCCACCCAGTGTTACTTGAGAGTGGGAGGGAAAGCAAGGAGACGAAGTGAAAATGAGAGTGGGAGCAAAATTTTCAGGAGTGATTTTTTAAAATATATATTTTTTATATTTTTTAATTTTTGACACATATATGTCAACAAAAACATGTAGAATGATGAATTAGATATAAAAAACATAAAAAAACATAGATTGGTCATTGAACCATATCACATCAATCATCTAGATGTTATAATCTTCATCAACCATATCTAGATGTTATAATCTTCATCAACCATGTCCACAAGTTAGTAACATACATATTACAACTGCAACATATTGAGTCTCGTGAATCATGATTCATCAAAATTCAATCTTAAAGTTTCAACTTCAAGCTTTCAAAATTGGAAATTCAATATATAACATTTATCATCATTGATCACCAAATTTGTACTTGTAAGCTAAATTTAACCATTACAAGAAATAATATCTTAGATATTTACAAGAAATAATATCTTAGATATTTCTAAGTTCTAACGTTTAACTGTTAACATGAAATGAAATGTTATAAAATGAATTATGAATAATGAAATGAAATGAAACAACTTTAATCTTTCATGAAGCATCATATTCATAATTCACAATCATTACCAATGAGCTATAATTTCCAACTTCAACCTTCAAACTTTCATTGTCACAGTCATATATTGTTTACAAAAAATATTATTATGAAATGAAAGAGTCAAGGACTCAAGACTCAACAATTATAAAAACCAATAGAAACTAGAAAAGACAGGTAAATTGTAAATCTACATGTGGCCATTGCCACGTGAGTCTCATGTATGAGCAGGTTGTGGAGTCTCCCCCACAGACAGACAACCAGAACTAGAAGGAACATACCCTCCACGTGAGGGTGTAGATGGAGGTGGCCACAACAAAAGAACAAGACTTGGAACTTGAGCACTGCTACTAGATAGTGGAGGTGGCATGGTTGCTGCAGCTGCTTTATCTTCATCCCTTATAAGTTCCTCTTCCAGTTCTTCAAGATGTATATTGCCATCCTCCAAATTGTCATCCGGGTGGTTGTCCCAAATTTTATATGTGGGATCCTCATAAGCCTGATCACAGTAATGATATAACAACCTCAAATTGTAGTGTAGATAAACAAAGCTTTCTTCAGGGTTTTCATTGATTTTGTTTCTTTTCACATTATGTATGAAGTTGTAGGTGCTCCAACACCTCTCTACAGAAGAAGTATTTACAACGTGTGATAGAATTTTTTTTGCCAATTTTGGAAAAAGTCCATGGCCGCCATATGTTTCCCACCATGTGAGAGAATCAAATATCTCTCTGTCTTCCATTGCATGGAAGGTACCAAACAAACCAGTGCCACTGAAGTATCTGCCTATTTCAAGGTGCACAGCTGCACATTCCTCCCTGTTAGGTAGCAACTTTTCTATTGCATCCAAATATCTTCTAGTTACCTCTACATCTAAATGGGGTTTGGTCATAATCCCACCCCCGCGTGCAAGTTGGCCCAACCAAGATGTAGAGTAGTATTTTGGCGTAAGGATATATGCCAAGTAATGTAGTGGAATATTAGGTTTATTCCACCGTACACACACAATAGTGAATAGGTTTGTCAATCCCCAACATGGTATCCATCTACTCATACACCTCGCCAATCACTGGTTTATTTGTATCTGCAAACCAAATCATGTGATAAATGGACTTGGTGAAATCCAATACTTGCCTCACAATTGATCAAAACATACCATCAAGAGCAGCCTCCACCAGTTCAAAACCTTGCCTATCAGCTGCATTTGTAGCCCTTTCCTTTAATACCTACCAGTGTGGACTTGGTACCATGCTAGCCAATGACTCTCTTACCTTCAAAATGCACCTGAAGGTGAGGTAATAGCTACCAAATCTAATCTTCACAATCTTCAACAACTCCAATCTTGAATGACTAGAGAAAGATGTATTTTAAGGGTTTTATTTTGAGCAACGTTCAAAAATTTATTTTAAAAGTTTTAATTCAAAGCCCAGAGTAAAAATTTATAAACAAGTTAAATTTAGAGATAATTCACAACAGGATATACAATGGTAACATGTTGTAACGACAGTGTTGGATACACAATTTGATTATATGGTAAGCTTAAACAATTACACTAAGTATACCCATCAGCTTACCACTCGTCCACACCGATATACATTAACATGCATGTTTACCAAGGGTAGCTGGAAGTTGTGGTTGCTGCCATTTTTCTGTAAAGTTGGTTGAAAGTAGGTTGTTGGCATTTGTCCCTCACAAATATCATTATTATTTATTTAATTATATTTATTAAAAATTTTCATCATAAATATATTCAAAATATTAT
>APFE030602352.1:0-18684 GCA_000404065.3 Pinus taeda | reverse complement strand
TTTGTTCCACGAAGATGATCTTGTTCCCTGGAGAATTAATTTATTTTAGAAATAAAAAGCACAAAATAAAACAAATGGGTAACTAGGAAAAAGGGTTTACCAAGAAACTGTGAACTACAATATATCACCTTGGAGAGCCAAAGATTTTCGTACAGGTAGGAAATATCCCTAAATGTTATGTTTTGTGTATCACAGTATGCAAGGTGGTTGAATCATTACCTATGGAAATATAAAAACCTATAGGGGACTTACATAATATACCCAGAGGAAAGGGGAAGAGCAATCCATAATAGTGTTTTTTAATGCGTAACCATTTGATGAGAGTGTTCCCTTATACTTATCATGTGTGGAGAACCATCTGATACACCCAAAGTTTTGTGGATAATGATATGATACACATACATATGTGGAATAGGATATCACCCATGAAATGTAATGCTAACAAAGAAGTATGGCTCCTGCATTTAAAAATGTCAAAACGCTTCTCTAGCTTAGAGATCTATGTCTGTCATTAAGTTTCAAATTCTATTTTATGTTAATTGAGTGAATTTTTAAAGTTTATATTCAATTATGTTTCGATTTGAAGCCTCAAAACTTGATGTCACCTCAACACATGTATGATGCAACTAATATGACAAAAAGAACTTTTTTTATTTTCCTTTTAATAGTGAAAGGCTTGAATAAGTAGCGGAAGAAGAAATCAATCAACAATACCACAAACAAGTGGTTCAACAATCCATCTCCTTAACTTCACTATTCAAATCGAAATTAAAGCCCTATATGAAATGCAAATATATTTTTTTTTCTTTTCCTTTAATGTTTCAAATGCAAAGAAACAAATGAATGCAACTTGATCACTGACGAAAAGAAACCACTCACACTTTAAGTGTAATGTAAAAGATACTTTTCAAATTCAGTAATCAATCCATGCATACGAACCGCAAATTGACAAGAAGAAAGAAATAACAAAACAAAATCTTATCAAAAAGGTGATGACACTCAAAATTAATTAACACTCATACACAATTACCCGCCCGCGGAGGGTAATTGAGGGGGGAATTTGTTTACAAACATGAAAGAAAAACCATGCAATTTCACACAAGGGATTGGTTTTTCAGAGACCAAGACACACTCAGGGACACAAGGAGAACCAACAGGATCAAGTAAAATCATAGAGAAAAGTGCAAAATGGAAATTTTTTTGCATCAAACAAGCGTTAGCATAGGAGCTGAAAAGGCATGAGTGCTCCAAAATAGATGTGCAAAGAAGGGTGTGGAGTGCTGAAATGCTATGTCTCTAGATCAGGGGGAGCGTTGATCAAGATAAGGCCAAGTTTCAACACAAAAAATTAAATGAAGCACAATGAAAGGTCTTCCTAAGGTCAATTCATAACTGACTGAGGCACTGAAGGTTTATTTAAGAGGTGAACCAAGTACTAGGGATAAGGAAACCACCAAGGGAATGAAACGATCCCAAGTTGTATCACAAATTTGTTGTGTATAATTTACGATTGTAGATAGATGTATCTTCCCTAGACCTAGTGGACTGGTTTAGAACAACACAAAGAAAATAATATAAAGTTTCCCTTAGAGAAATTTAAGAATGGGAAGGAGTGCTTACTTCGATTTTTTTACAAGATTTTCTTTCCTCTTGGCCTATAAGCTTCGATCGTAGTTGTGATTGCTATAATTAGAACCTACACGTACAATCAACACAAGCCAAATATCTATGACATCTATGTAGCATTATCCAATTACTCTATTCAATGGATTATCAAATCATTTAAATATATGAATGTAAACATAACATAACATATATAAGAAAATGATATATTATTTGTATTAATATGAATAAGATAGGGTTTAGAAACAAGAATAGTAGTTGATCTTGTAGAGATATCAACAAGTTGACTTATCCTTTGTTGTCACAAAGCACACCTCAAGATCACCCTAATGCATGAAGATAATGACTTATTTAGATTCAAGGCACCAACATGAGGGCATGATTAGTCTCCAAAATCCAACCCTCATGTTGTATATGCCTACAAATTTATAGGAGAGTGATGGTAGTTTACGAATTCTTACCCATTTACTAATCTAGGCTTGAGATCGTGTTAACAAGGGAGGATGAACTCAAGGAATAAGAGGGGAAGTCTCCAATGTAGGATTATATAGGATTGAGACTTCTTATCCAAGGTAAATGGTTAAAATAATTCCTCGAAGCTTCTGGAAGAGGAAGCTTTGGAATTCTTTTTAATTTTCCTAAATTTCTAGAATCAGTGCACCCCTAGCAAGTGATAACCTATTGTTGATCAGCGTTCATGCAGAAGGAAGTAACATGTTATTGAACGTAGTTCCCTAAAGGGTCAGGGTGCGTGGGCCTTAAAAGCACTTATTTGAAGCAGACATACCCATAAATTCATGGATTTGGAAGAATCATGCTGAGCGATTTTTGTATGAAAAGGTGTTCTTGAATGTGGATTAATTTGTTTTTGTAGGCCTATTGACCGGATGCGAAAAAAGGCCTATAACACTCCTCTTTCATTTGGGAAGAGCATTATACTACACCCAACAAAAGCTCAACCTATGTTATAAATCAATTCACATTCTTTTTTACTTATGTTACCCTAACTTAACCCTTATGCTTGCAACCTTCTTCCACCAAATTTCCACCTCAACTTCAGGATGTAACATGCAACCATGACATTGTGACACTTGTAGGAAAACACACATTGAACCAATATAACATATTGATACATGGTTGTAAGGTTAAGCACTGCTAAGCTCCAAGTGTGATCCAAATTGATCATTATATTATTTTTCATGCATATCTATTCTTTTAGAGTGGAAATATAGATGGAATTATCTCATAGGACCATTTTCACTGGCGAGACCTCATTTGGAAAATCAGGGTCTAAAAACCTTCCAAGAGCATTTTGAAGCAACAAATGAAAACATTTTTCGAGTAAAAATTTTCTCCTTAAGTGTTGTACCCCTTTTTCATATTCAACACAAAGAATTCTTTTGAACAACAAAAGAATCACCTTGATAAGAGTCTTTATGAAAAGGTTATGCCACTAAGGAGTTGACCTTCTATTTTCACCACCATAATTTGGAAGAATGCTATGCCACCCCACATTATTCATGGAGAAGAAACTTGCCACATGATTATGATCAAGGAGACTCTAGAAGGGTCCATATTGTAACTCTAGTTAGTAATTGAGGTAATCAAACCTCACCACTAATAGGTTATTGGGTTGTGTTATAACTAGGCCATTAGGAGGAAAATGGGTTCCTTTCCTTTTTAGTGCATTTGTTCTATACATGAGAAAAAGTATTCGAGAGGGATAAGAGATAGAGCTTAAGCAGAGGATTTGTGCACTATAGTAGCCCACATGCAACAAGCCATACTTTTTTGTACTTGCAACCATTTTCTATTTAGAGAAGTAGAGCAAAGTAGCTTCACCTTCTAGCTATGTTTTTCTCTTGAAAGAGTTTACTACGTCATATCTTGTGTCAAACCATGTTTTGTGTGTTTTTTATTTCACTATTCTTTATTTTCTTAGTAATTTTAATGTGCATGAATACACAATTAATAGGAATCTACATATCGATAAATCTAGAGAGAAATAAAACCTTGATAGTGTAGATTTTGGATTTTCAAATATAGTTTTATCATATATGCTTTAACGAACTATCAAGTGGAATATCCATGACAGTTTACAGAATTAAAGTCTCATAATGGCTAAAATAAGGTTAATGATCTATTTAATTAATTAAGGTTGTTGGAGGGGATAGACTTGATGCTAGGAAGACGTGTAATGGTGACTAACAAGACATTATAAAACTTATTTGTTAGAAATGGCAAAGGACTTAATAGATCCATGACGAATTACTCATAATCAACATCACTTACTTATGAGCATAATAAAAGGGAAACTTATATCTGTCATTTTATATATGTCTCTGTGTGGACCAAGTGGTAACCAAGTCATAAGTTGCACTAATAAGGCTTGTGTGCCTTCCATATAATTGAATTGTTAAGAATGGCCAGGATACATGGGAATGAAGGAAGAGGAGAGTCATCCCAAGGACCATCTCTCCAAGAACCCCATTGTCATCACTAGTGCTAGCTCTCATATTGTACTCCCTAGAGGTAATTAATGAAACTTTAAGTGGGCACCAAACAACTAAGGGGGGAGTAGAGTACCTTCCATTAGGGGCTGAAAATCCGAAGGGATCGAGGGACTCTAACAGAGTATTTCCAACTAAGAGAATTACTAAGAAGCTCCAAAATATCAAGCCCCTAGAATTTGGTGCAAGTCTCACCAATGAACAAGTTCAAGTTAGCTAGTTGGACGCAATGGCAAGATGTATTTACCCTAAGAGAGTATAGTTCCAATTTGAAGACTAATATAGAGATATTCCAACTAAATAATAATTACATTAATCTGTATTATAATTAATAAAACAATTAGTATTATTCTAAAATGTTTAATTATAAAAAATATTTAAATTAGATTAGTAAATATAAGTTCAATTGATTTTTATATATCATAAAAGATGTATTTAGAAGAATATTAACCATATGTATATTATATTGAAATAAATTAAAATAATGATAATTCATATTAATAACCATGATATTTTATATATGAATAATATTTTAGTATTTAAAAATATGAATTATATGAATAATATTGTTAAGAATCACCCTAAATTTTATCCTCTTAATGTTTAAGAAATTTCTAATTAAAATATTTATATAAATATAATTTTTTTTGTTTACTAAATTGAAAATTACAACATTCTCTATCTATAACTTGAGAAGCCACCACCACCTAGGATCTATCAATATCACCACAGGATTGCACTCTCCATTTTTGTCTAGATTTTTACCTAAAACTACTGAAGTTCACACCAAAGTACACCAATCACTACCAAATAAACTGGCATAAATATAATAATTTTAATTAATATTATTTCCTCATGAAAATATATTTATATAAATATAATTATTCTAATTCATATTATAATTTCAAAAAGTTGTTAGTACTATATTCAATATGATTCAATTTAAGCTAAGTAATGTTACATTCAATTTGAGTAAAACATAAAGAATGGCAAAATACAATGGATAACAACACAAATGAAAAACCCTCAGAATGTCAAACGTATATGATGCAAATGGGTTTACGGAATTAAGTATAAACCAGATGAAAAACCATTTGCGGCTTCACTCGAAATGATCTTTCAGAAAGTGAAGGTAAATGAATTAGCTGAGGAACATTGTGCATAAAAGGATTGTTGATATGCACCTCAAAAAATCTCAGGTATTTAAGCGCGTGGTCCTCATTATGGTTATTCTACTCTGATCACATGGCTGGATCGCGATAGAGCTTAAGGGAATCGAAATATGCAACTGCAATTTGCTAATCGTTCTCTAAGCCCCAAAAAACAAACAAACAACAAAAAAGCTTAAGTTTAGGTCAAGGCAGCGTCTTTATTATACAACGCCATGCCCTCCTACATATACCTGAGCAAGAAAGAGCCTTCTTAGTTATTGATGCAATTTCCGTTCAAGGTAAGCTTAAGGTGATACTTATGCACATTTTGAACGACATAGGCTTTTGAAAATATATCTTATTACTTTTCATAAAAGTAATAAAATATCTTATATTCCTGGATGACATATCTTATATTCCTTTAACCCTAGGATATGGTTATTCGTAGATCTTTCTGTAGTTTCTCTGTTGCTTTTATTAATTTTATTGTAATGTTATTTTTTTTAAGTAAATTTATAGACCAATTCTGTGGTAAAAAAATTATATTATTATTATTATGATGATGATGGTGAACTTAGACTGAGACCAAATTTTGGTAATTTTAGTTTGTGGAATCTAAAAGACTAATTATTTAGTTTGATTTAAAAAGTTGGAAAGAAGCCTCCAGACCTCATTGTAATTTTACCTTGTAATTTTGACAAGGTAAAATGCTAGGCAATATTGCAATAAAGATCTTGAAATTGAGATAATGTGGTTGTACTGGGGGCACTCTAAGAGAAAGTAATTTTCATCCTATTCTGACAGAAAAAACAAAACCTAAATAATATATATAATAGATATATAATTTTCAATATTTTATATTCATTATATAATTTTCAATATTTTATATTGATAATATAGATATATTAGTATAGGAAGTAGGGATCAATTTCTTCTCACCCGGTATCGGCTAGCGGTGGCTAACTGTGTGCTTCCGGGTATCCAGCGGTAGCACTACAGCAGATGTGTAAGCAAGCTCTACCGCAGATGTTCTTCTCAGGTTCGGTCTGCTGGTCTATTGTTTGTCCAACCTGTACTTCTTCTTCTTTTCAATGTGGGAGAATAGTTTAAATTGGACGGTAATGCTATAATGCGGCTAAGTCCATGTAAAATTCATTGTTTTTGTTTTTTGTTTTTTACAAATTTTGTATCTGATTTTGTATAGAAATTATATAAAAAGTTACTATATTATGTTTGGGATTTACAGGAATGCAAATGATCTGAACAATATATTAGTCTTAGTGTACATTGTAAATATGACTAGGAGTAAATAGTATGATTAATGTTCTAAGTTTTAGAACCATGAAAGTGGAGAAGCTTCTTCCTAATATAACCATACTGTGAATATCTCAAAATTTATGAAGAAAATATATCCATCATAAAAATAAACTGTTTTACCCCTCATATAAACAGATTGTTTTTTCTTGATGAACAAAAAATAATAGGAGCGGACTCGCTGACTCACTGAATGGGGGGAATGCTGAAATGGGTGAACAGAAAGAAAAGCAATAACAAAGCTAAAAGCATAGATGAATGGGTGATGCGTCTATAAGGGTAAGGTTAATGATCTACACAGTTATCCCAAGAATTAAATCTTTTTGAGACGCATAATGGATAAAATTTTAGAAGTGGTTTACAGGTGGAGAGTTGTAATTGTATGTGATTAATAGATTCAGTATTAGCTTTATATACATATATATATATCAAATCCATTGTAATTATGGAAAAGTATACCATCTCTTTCCTATTAAGCAGCATGCTAATTCTGGAAAGCGTGAAGTAGAAGGCCTCTCAACCCATTGGTTTATTAAATAAAGTGTCACGTCATCTTTAATATTTCTACCTATCTTTACCTCTCGAAATAGGATAGGATGTGGTGGTCATTGCAATTTGCGCCCACTCTACGGGCACTCAGGATGGTTTAGTCACGATAGAATGACACCTGCATTTGGGCCCATAGTCCACAGACAGATGTTATCCATAATCCTTCGTGCATTTCACAATGCACAGAGAGATATTATCCTTCGGCCCATATACGACAGACAAATATTATCCATAATCCTACACATACACAGCCATCCCCGTGACCGCGAGGCCTATAAATGGAGGCTGCATTAGAGGTTATTATCATTCCATCCAGCATTTCATTTCCCATTGTAGAGGTTATATATATATCATTCGAGATGAGGTACTCATTTAGCTTTGCATTGGCAGTAATGGTAGTAGCCCTGATGGTGGGCACTGCGGTAGGCAAGCCCAAAACAAAATTCGTATCGTCTTTGTGTAACACGACGAAGATCCAAAGCGGAAGTCCTTTTTTTAGTACTCTCGGATCCAAGGCGGAAGGAAAACACAGCCTTCAGCGGTTACGACTACAAAGCGTCGCGAGCAGGCTCACCCAGCGCCTATGTGCGTGGGATTTGCAATCAGGAAATCTCTCAGTCTGATTGCACCGCCTGCCTTAAAAACCTTGGCGGCCGCATCAGAAACAGTTGTGACAACGCCGTCGGTGCTCGAGTTCAGCTAACTGACTGTTACATGGAATACGAGCAGTACCGCTTTTAGGTATGTCAACGTCTAATCAACTGGGCAATACGCATCTAGTATCTCATATGTATATCCATGTTTACGTTTGTGTCAATAAAGCGAGCAAGAGAATCTAAATCCTTCATTAATATAATAAAGCTATGGTGCAGTTATGTGATTATTATTATTGTTACGAAGAAATTTTGAGAATATATTTTTATATTTTTAAAATATAATAATTTTTTTTAAGAAAAAGGTCAATAAATATTGAAATTTTAGATTAGACCTGATTTTCTCTATCAATATTTCTTATTGTGCTTCAAAAATTATATGCCTAAAGTTTTATGAAAATGAATAATAATATTAATAATTAAATTTTTGCCATGAACCAATAAATAATGAAAATGAATAATAATAATCAAAATTAAATTCTTGCAATGAATTAATCAATCATTTATAGGATTCTATAAATTAGATAATATTAATTTAAGATACGATATGTTTCAAAAAAATTTAAATTAATATTAATTTATTTTAATTTTAATTTTATAATATGTTTTAGATAAAGAAATCAATGTATTTCCTTATATAATAGATTTTAAATTCTAATGTAAAAGGATGATTACTTATATACAGAGATGGAATTTGACGGGCAAATTGCCCGTCACGAGCCATTTTACCCGTATTTAACATTTGAAAAATTGAAATGACCGTCTTTTGTGACGTGCAATAAATTTTATAAAAGGTTGTTTTGGCGGTTTGTATTTTACCCAAAATGTTAGTAAGGCTTTACCTTACCCTGTTGAATAATTAGATATAACGTTTATCTTAAAATTTCGAGAAAAACTTAGAATATCTTAGACTTCAGCTTTATTTAATTTTAGTAATAATTACGTGAGACATATGATTGTCTTAGAAATATACTTATAAGCTTTATTCAACTTTACTAATAATTAACATAAAATATATGATTGTTTTTGAAATTTACTTATAATTGAAAAAGTCAAAGTTTTTGTTTTATCCAATGTTATTTATAATATATGCCTTTTCCTTTGATAGGATTTGCGCAGAATTATAGGATTTGCGCAGCCGATTTTGGCATAATTCTTCCACACTACCTGAGTTAGTGAAGGGTTAATTTATTATGAGAACATCACAAGGGCAAAATTTTTAATATAACGTTTCTTGACGGGAAGTATAAGGACCCAAAATGTCAAAAAAAAATTGTATGACGGGTAAAGAGAAATCCAAATTCCTACCCTGCTTATATATGTGTTAATTTGTATTGAATGAAAAATTACATATAAGTTTTAGTGTGTTGGATATTTTAATGTGGGTTATTTTAATGCGGGTGATAACTTGATCAATTAAAGTAATTTATTATATATATTAAAAGCTAGTAAAGATAATCAAAGTTATTATTAAGAATCATTTTTTCAAATTTCCACAAAATAAAATTTATATCTTTAGAAATTTTATATAACTCTACACTTAATAAATCTCAAGCAAATAAATCTATGTTATTAATATAATTTAACTTATAGAGAAAAAAATATAATTGATATCGAATATTTTACTTCAATTATTTTTAGAAATATATACATCTTCACATTTTTTATGTGTAGTTATAGAGATGGATGCTTGATTCTTTTTGCTGTCAATGATTTTTAATAGTGTCTAGTTGAATGCTCAATATGTTTTATTTTTATTTTTATTACTAATCATTTTTAATATTATGTATAAAGCAATTATATATTAAGTAGGCAAATAATTAGATATCTATTTTATAAAAAAATATAAAAAATAACAATAAAAAATTTAAATATTTACTTAAATATATATATTTATTTTTTTTAAATATAAAGATAAAAATTTCACTTCTATTTTTTTTGTTGGTAAGTATCACCAAATATTGAAATTCATAACCATATATATTATAAATTTAAAAAATGATAAAATAATTTAATTGTATAATTAAAAGGGTAGAAGATAACAATCTTATGTCTAATCATAATTTAATTTATTTTTATTATGTCTATCAATTGGAAATGTATCATAAAGCGGTGATTTTGATGTGTATGGGTATTTAATTGATATGGATAAATTAGTTTATTGTTTATAACTATTTATATAGTTACATTGATTGTTCTTATTTATTTTGTTCAATAAAGGGATCCTTTCATATATGAGAAAAAGTTACCAAAGGGGAACTAAAATGCAGGGGATTTTTTAAACTAATAAGCTTCCTACCAAAAAATGATTATGATAACAATAACGACATGGAAGGCTTTGATGCCAAGGGGAAAATGCATGTGACTTTTGCATTACTTTCCTTGAGTTCACTAATTTTCAGCGTTTCCTTGCATTAGTGCCTTGTTGCTATTGTGGACTCACTTTTAGCTTCTTTACTGGAGACCACCTTGAAGTCCATCATTTAAACCCAAGACTGAAGTGTGAGGAACTCAAACCCAACTATTTTCTTCGAAGATAGACCTTATACAAAAGCATAAGCTCTTGAGCTAACATGTCCTTCACATATTTTCCATGCCATTATTCCACAAGGGAATTTAGTCATGGGTGATCTACATCCATATCTTCTGGTAGGTCTTCTACATTAGCTTCTTCTAATGGGGACCTTATCATTTCCTATGATAATAGACTTTTCTAGTGCTCTTTAAGAGACTTTTCCATGCCTTTTAAGGGTGTATGGGATTTACCTTCTATTGATTGCATGTTTGATTGAATATTGAATTACTCTTGGGTCTCCTTAAAAGAGTCTATTTCAGATATAGGGATATAGTTAGGATTTGATGTACCCAAGGGACTCAAATTTCTCCTTCATTTGGGGACTTTCCGTGAATCGAGTGTCTCTTTTCTCAAACTATTCCTTGGTAATCATGGGACAATCCCTAATAATATTTCCATATTCATGACAATGTTGCATCTAAAGGAGACTTTTTGTAATCTAAAGATTGCTTCCAAACACTATGATGACCATACGTGTATGTGTGGAAAAAAGTTGGAGATATTCATGTAAACATAAATCCATGCATATGAAGTGTACCAATACTATGAAAAGTTTGTCGATGGCATTTTCAATGCCCTCAAGGCTTTCCTCCTCCCAATATTGCTTGGGAAGATAAAATAGATGAACCCACATTAGGGAAGCAAGGAAATCCTCCTTTTATGGATTATAATTCTCATTCAATTATCTCATGAGGAGCTCTGCATTATTGCAAAAATATGGTCCCCATTCAAAATCCTTTGATCTATCTTCCTAGATGAACTAAATATCTATAAAAAAACATGCCCCCTAGCTTGAATTCTATATGACACTAGGTGTTGTATTTATTTTAGATCCACTCAATAAAACCCTTCTTAGAGGGCCATAATAAATTTTCAGATCTAAGCATGATCCTACATATATTAGATATATTATCTAATCTTACTATATTTAACCTTATATTTTGGATCTTACATTTCCTTTCATACAAAGCACCCTAGATTCTTAGGTTGCCACAATGCACCTAATCGAGAGTCTGTTGTGAAGCCCTAAGCCCCTCTTTGTCCAGTTGCTTTATGAAAGGGATGTCATAGGCACGGAAATTCATTAGGAATACCTATCTACTTATACTAATCCTGAACTCCAAAAGGGGGTAGAGCCCCCTCTTACAGAGCAAAGAATAGATGGCTATGCATAAGAAACCCAAAAATTTATATAGAAGAGCCAAAAATATAATTTGTTATATTGATTCATATTATAATAATTAAACTTTAAATTTTATTTTAATTCTTTTAAATATTGAAAATATTCTCATTTAGGTTCCTACATATATATCATCTATAGAGGTGACTTAATGTCTAGTACAAAATATATTTATACTCATAAAACACATAAGATGTTACTCTAGTTAGTGTTAGATTATAAAATAATAAGTAAAAGTAAAGAGTAAAAAAGATAATAAGTATGTTCTATTGAATTTTTTATATTATAAACAATTTACTCAAAAAAATATTCATAACACTCATATTACATTAAAATAATAATAATAATAATAATAGGTTGAGTTTCTTGAAATTTGATCTGCTGGGGTTTTTGATGCGCTAGGGTTTCAAGGTTTTTTGAATCACTGTCATCAAAACTACATTTTCCCTGAATACACAATTTACAGGTAAACCTACCACCATTCTATGGCTGATTGGGCATATACCAGCCACTCCTAGGGTAGGGGAGTCTGCCCCCTCCTTAAAAAATGTTGTAACCGGTGATCATTTCTTGTCTAATGGCCCGTCCTCCAGTGAATAGCAGTAGAAGGGAAAACAACTAGAGTCGCCAACTCTGGGAGCTCAATGATAGTCCATAATGATGGGTTGCTAGCTCCTAATGGTAGCTAAAAATAAGCAAGTAGTGATCCCCAACCAATGACTGGAACAATCTCGATAATTTATGCAAGATCATGCAATTATTTGTAAATTTATAAGCATTTTACCCAAGGAATCTTATAGTATTAGATGGATATAGCTCAATTGGCAACCAAAATATCCAATTGATCTTCCCGTCGGGCCAAAAGGTTTCTTCACAATGATCTTTGAGGATTTGGAATATTGAAAGAGAGTTCTAGATAATAGGCCTTACTTCATCAACAACTCAGGGTTATTTATGAGGAATTAGGAACTCTGATACAACCTGGAGAATGAAAAAATCCTCAAAGCACCTATCTGGGTTTAGATTTACTCTTTTCCAAAGGATTTCTCGGAGATGGACATCCTAGAATGAATTGAAAATTCAATTGGCAATTTTGTGCAAATCGCAGAGATCACCAAACACTGAAGGTTTTCATCCTATGCCATAATATATTTTTACATGAACATCTCACAACCCCTTCTAGAATCACTGGACATTTAGCATCAGGATGAAGTTTGGTGCCAACCACTAGACTACAAACATGTCCCTTTGAGATGTAAAATTTTTTAGGAGGATGGAAACTTTTTCCATGATTACCCTCAGGGCAAGAAGAGACAACCATTCCTCAAGATAACCCACCCCAAGGTGGCTTTTAGGAGGTTGCACGTTGATGCCCTTCAACCAACAAAGGTCCTCCCAATAATTCTCCACTGCCCCTCCACTAGCGGCCTCAAATCACCCATCGAGAATATTTTTTTCTTCTAGCGGATACAGGTGAGAAGGATTAACAAAAAGCACCAAAATTTGTGTCTCAACCTCAAGTAGAAATGGAAGTAGAAGAGAGCCAATAAAACCCTATGGGTAAATAACCAAGCAAAAGGAAATCTCTGGAAGATCTTTCGACTAGTAAGGAGATTCAATGAGTCCTTGGACAACCTCAACAAACCTAGTATTGGCATTATGATACAGGTATGATACAGGTGTTGTCCTTGATGGCATCTCACTCAGATGACAGATCATAGTACAACTAGAATGATCAGAGGGGTATACGCCGGTTCGTTGTGCCAATAATGTGTATACATGCGGGTTTACCATATAAGAAGTCACGTATATGTACACACACATGATTATAGAAGAAAAGGCGCATACTTGTTGGGAATCTAAGTTTTGGTCTATGGTATTTGGTCCATGGTATTTGGTCCGAAGTGTTGACCCTATGTATTGGGTCCAAGTTATTGGTTCTACATGGTTTTGGACCATGGTATTGAGTAAGGCATAATACTATGTAAGGAGAATATCATTAGGCCAAGAGGGAGTAAGTGCACAAGTGATGAATATTTGATGAAGTGTGAGATCTAGTATGCTGGTTATGGGTTTGTGATGGTTTGCTTGATCTGAACCAAGGGTGCACCTATGCAGTTGATGAAGGTTGATGACCGAAATCATGAAGACTAAAATGAATTATCACTATATGGTATGATCATCAATAGATCTGAATACTGACACGCATTTTATCCTTTATATCTCATGTTCTAGGTATATCTGAAGTTGAAAATTGCAGTGAAGGTATAAGTAATTATTTTCATATCTGTACACTGGTTCTCTCTGGTGAAAGGGCGTATACACAATGGTTCGACACAGTCAAGGAGTGTATACATTATGAGATTTGATGTTGGTTGTTATTGGTTCTAGTGGTTGTTGCGGAGTTCTAGGCTCTGCTCTATGTTTTGGTGACTGTGTTTTGATGACAGGGTTTCAGTGATTTAGTTGTTGGCTAATTCAGAGTTAATTATTGTATTGCAGTTGTGATTGTTTTGTATTTATGGATCTATTTTGAAAATTTATGAAACATGGTCCCTGGAAGAAAAGAGAAGGTTCTAGCCTTTTGTAGGTCAGCACCTACGTACTAGTACATCAGCTAGTACAAGAGCTACGGTGGTTGTAGCTCCCTTCCAGGAGAAGCTGGAGAACGAGAGAAGGTTGTAGCCTTCTGCAGTTAAAATCCTGCATAATGGTATAAGACTAAAGTAGTACATAAATATTGTAAATAGAAGTTTCTTATTAAAGAAGATAGAGACAAATTGCAATAAGTAGTTTTCACCCACATTGGGTTTCCACCTTATATCATGGTGTTCATGTGTTCTTCTTATGTGCGATGATCTGTTTTGTTTTACTGCACCTGTTTACTATTCATATGGTTAATAATGTCTTGATGCACTCATTAAAGATCAACTAACCGAATCATAAGTTAATTGTACACACACTAGTTGCATTAAACACAATTGTGTATACACGCAGGTATCCTTAAGTAAAGTAGCATATATGAATCTGATAATGGAAATGAAAAGATTATTGATTTTCTAATACTGATTCACCCCCCCTCTCAATATTATTTCCAACACCTAGATCACGAAGTTAAAATTTATTATCTTAAATCTCATGAGTGGGTTTTGGTATCCTTCTTGTAGAATTGGGACAAGGATGGATCGGAAGATATTCCTCAAGAATAACTAGATCAATTCCACCCGATCTACAAAGAATGGGAACAATGTCAAGCTCCTCTGGAATCCTCCCCTCACTTGACCTTAGCTTGTCATGATGAGGATGTGTCCTCTAAGCATGCTAAATCCAGTTCGACGTTTGAGAAGGTAAAGAAGGGAAGAAAACCCATCAGTAAAGTGATCAAATAAGTCAATTTGGTCCTAGTTAACTCAAGACAAACCAATGTTGTTAGGTCTCTATACTACTAGTGTAATCCATTATTGTTACTAGTACACCCACCTTAGTATATTTTTGTGCCCATGTAGTCCCCATATTGTTATTATTGTGACCGAGAGAAACCCCCCATTGTTATTATTGTGCCCTTAAATTATTATTGTTATGTCAGCTCTGATTATATTATGACCCCTTAGACTCCTATATATAGAAAGCAGTTCTTTCCATTTGTATCATCGAAGAATTTTTCATTTGTATAATGTAAAGGAGGTTTCCCCCTCGAAGAGGGTGATTTCTAAGGCATTGATCTATCTTTTATATCTTTTTGTGAGTTGGTTTCATAACATTTGATATCACAGCTTTGGATTGTAGGCTTTTGTTGCTCCAAACAGGTCATCGTGGAATTTGCGCTATAACTTTTTTTCTACGATGTTTCAGATGCTACAAAAGAAACCCATTTGGGTTGAAATTATTTTGAACCTTGGGTCCGACTTTCAGAGCTTTTCGTGCTATATTTGCAGATATATGATCTGAGGAAGTTGATCTTTTTGCAGACTCCCGAATTACATTCCAAACAAGTGACCTGGAGAAAATAGTCATAACTTTTGTTTTGAGCATCAGATTGAAATCGCATAAGAATTTACAGAAAGAGGATGGACTATAGTTTCCTATGTATATTTTTTTGATCCTAAAGTCAAAAAAATGACATGTGGCACTTCATACAAGTTCGGTCTTCTGAAACGATATATAATCAGGTCATCTTGGGAGATTGTGCATAAATCTTTCTTGGAGAATCTAAATTCGATCAAACTGGTGGCATTCAAAAGAGGACGCAGAGGGCTACTACAACTCGCAATTTCAAAACTTAAAGATCCGAATGTACAGAGTTACAGTCATTTCAAGATCGAGCTCCTAAAATCAGGAAAAAGCGAGATGAGGAAGTTTGATGGGAAGGATCTGGTAAATTGGATACTACATATGGAGAAATATTTGATCTACATGGGGTACCACTATTAAAAAAGGTATGTATTGCATCTTCATATTTAAAAAAATATCAAATTTTATGGTATAAAGGGCTTTGTTCTTGTAAACAACTTGTTACATGGTCAATTTTCATGGAGGAAATTATAGCACATTATGATAATACAAAGAGCAACACCACAACAATTGGAAGAAAAAAGAGAAAAGGGGCTTTGTTACAAAGTGGAAAGCAAAATTATGCAACAAGGAATTCTGCCCCTCACAATATAAAGATGGAAGTGTTGTTTCTCCTAGCCTTTGACAACCTACAAGAGTTACACCACAACAAATGGAAGAAAAAAGAGAAAAAGAACTTTGTTACAATTGTGATAGCAAATGCACTAATGGTCATAAGTGTGCTAAGAAGAAATTAGCTTTGATCTTTGGAAAATTGTTGATGCAAAAGCTGCATTGAAGGCACAGACAGAAGGAAGAATCACCAGGGAAAGACATTCCAGGAAGTTGGCCAAGCTGGAAAAAGGCATGGGTGACAGCAACATCAACATGAATAACCACTACAGATCCTGGGTTGTTCCTGATTCCTACACTGCCCCTAATGATCCCAGTTGTTCCGCTTTGATCCCTGATGTCACCTACGGTTCCAGAAATGCCAGAAACATCAACGGAAACCATGATCCCTGCGCTGACAACGTTAAATCATCAATTAAAAACGCAGGTTCAATGGCCAACGCAGGTCATGCCAGCAGCAACCGGGATCCCTGCGCTGACTCATCAATTAATAACACAGTTAACACAGGTTCAGATGGTATTAACGCAGGTCCGGAGCATGGCATTAATACAGGTACATCAATAAATAGCCGAAATGCAGATGGTGACAGCGTTAGATCATTTAAAAACATTAACGTAGGCATTAACGGCCAAAGAAAATCAATGGCCAACACAGGTATTAACACAGGTGATGCCAGCAGCAACCGGGATCCCTGCGCTGACTCATTAATTAAAAACGTTGGCTCATCAATTAATAACGTAGTTAACACAGGTTCAGATGGTATTAACGCAGGTCTGGAGCATGGCATTAATACAGGTACATCAATAAATAGCCGGAATGCAGATGGTGACAATGTTAGCTCATTTAAAAACATTAACACAGGTTTGGAAGTTAACACAGGCTCAGAAGGTAATACGGTGATTAACACATGTCCTGAACATGATATTAATGCAGGTAATAATATAGGGCATTATAATAACGATGTTAATGATGATTCAGGTAATACGATGGGGCATTATAATAACGATGTTAATGATGATTCCTACGCTGTCCGGAGTTCGATTGTTAAGAAAATGATAAACAATGGCGATAATATGAGGGATAGACGGGGTAATGACAATGTAATACACAGCAATATCCCCAATATCCCCAGCAACTCAATTAAACACATTAATTCGGCAGACAGTACAATTAGTAACGTGGGTACGGTCAACAACGTGTGTAATGCGGTTTATAATAGCAGTGGTAAGGATATAAGTGTTAGGAATTATAATACTCAAAAGAACAAAGGCGGCTTTAAGGGTAAAAAATTTGATGCTGAAAATAATTCAAACCATGGGATGAGTAATAATCATGCTTCCAAGAATAATGAGAACATTAATAGGGTTGGGGACCCCTCTGTTCAGAATTTCACAAGGGAAAAGGGTTGTGAGTCTCTCATCTATAATTCTCAATCCTGAAGAAACTAAAATCTAGAGCATGGGTTTGGGATTTGCAGTCTCACCAAAGAACATTCCTTTTGAAAGCATCATTTGCAACATTGAAAATGGGACACAAGGTCTTTCATCAAACGACAGGGAAATATTAAGACAGGAATGTTCCTTAGCCTTGTTGAAATCTAAGCGCCCAAAGAGTAACCTTGATAAAGAAGGGCGAGAGGCTCTGAAGTCTCTCCGTAATAATGATAAAATAGTGGTTCTAAAAGCTGATAAAGGTGGAGCAACCGTTGTGTTAAACAAGGAAGACTACATTCACAAAATGAATGAGCATTTGGGTTGTGGAAGTTATAGAAAGGTCAATTCTAACCCAATTCCCAAGGTGATGAGGCAGGTCAAGAAAGCCATCATGGAAACCAACCTGGATGACAAAATAAAAAAGAGGTTGATGCCCACCTGGGAGGTTGTTCCTAAAATCTATGGATTACCGAAAATCCATAAAGAAGGGGTCCCTCTCAGACCAATCGTTAAGACTATTGGTTCCCCTACTTATGAATTAGCTAAGTATGTAGCCAAAATCCTAAAAACTCTGGTTGGTAACACAGGCTCCTTCATAAAAGACTCAACAGAATTTGTTAAACTTATTAAGGATAAAAAGGTGGATAAAGATGATATTCTAGTAAGCTTTGATGTCGTATCATTGTTTACAAAGATTCCCCTTGATGAAGCTGTGCATGTTATAAAGATGGCCACCGATCCTCAAACAGCAAAACTTGCGGAAATCTGTTTACGGTCCACTTTTTTCAGTTTTCAAGATCATTATTATGAACAAATTTCAGGAGTTGCCATGGGTTCCCCGCTCTCACCTATTGTCGCTAACCTATACGTGGAGTACTTTGAGAAAAAAGCCCTTGACTCATTCCACTTAAAACCAGCTTGGTGGAAAAGATTCGTCGATGACACCAACCTAAATTGGACTCATGGTAAAGCAGAGCTTGATAAATTCTTCAATCATCTTAACTCCTTATCC